>JASDQU010010046.1:8224-19770 GCA_032191745.1 Picea mariana | reverse complement strand
TAGGATTCACACTAGACTATAAGGACAGACTACCTAAGTTGTTGCATAAAAATATTTGGTGTTGCATAAAAATATGTGGAGTGGGTAACCTGGCACGTTTGGGAATGTGCCTACACATGATTGGCACGCAGAGCCCACTACAAGAGTTAGTTACTTGGAGAAACATGCTTGGAACAAGTGGTAATGCAACTACTTACCTTGGCACATGTGAGGCACTCTAGTTGGAGAAAATTCTCTTGGACGGTGCATGAGTTGGTTAGAGTGGATATTGTCAAGGTGGAGCACTCACTTTTGGACCAATTCTCATTTGTGCACCTAGTCTAAGGTTTTACCTTACTTGCAATTCACTCCTTCGGTTACTCTATAAAAGGAAGGAGGAGCACATCACTTAATAACATCAATACATTTTTCTTGAGTAAAATAGCAATGGGAAAGTAGTGGTTGTGTTTGCTAGTTGTTTTGTTTTGCATTGTAAACTTGGGAGAAGCTGTGTCAGTGTGATGTAATCTTTTTTTCTGCTGTATTAGAAAGAGATGTGATTGCTGGTGCAAATGTATGTACAGATATGATATCTCTTCCATATAATGTTGTTTGCATGTTGATTTGATTTTTCCAGATCTGATTTTGTATATTGTGATAGCTGATTTATTATGCTGATGTAATAAACAGTGGCATTGGCACTAAGCTGATTTAGCATGCTTATATAGTTTTCAGATCTAATGTATATTTAACGCTGGACTGATGTACATTTAACAATGGAAAGGTAAATTGTCTGGGGAAAAGTGCATCGAAGGTGGAACAAACTCCTTTAAAATAACTAAAAACTAAGTGCTACCACTTGAAACCATGTGCCAACACCATCAAACCAATTCAAGACCCTGGGTCAAAGAATAGGGCACTCAAGAAATATGTGCACACAGTGGATCGCTCCTCAAAATATGTGCTAAGGCATGTGGGAATACAACCAAGAGTCAATTCAACCATAAACAAACCAAATATTCCATCAATTGTGATGCAGGAGCATCTGGCAGTAAATTTGGAGATTGACCCAAGGGTCACAAACTTTTACCAAAGGAAGTTGGTTTCCTTAATTTTGTCATTTATTTGTAATAGTTAGGAGGATATCTCTAGAAAATATTCTAGATTGAGTAGTTTTGATAGGTGTCAAGTTGTTACTAAGTTTGAGGAGCAAAGATTCTGAGTTAGAGGGTTTGTTAGGGTAGCTTGGATTGTTTATTTTGAGTTATTCGAGAATCATTGGAATTTATATGTATTGTAATCAGAAATGAAGAAGGTTAGCAAGTGTGGAGACTATGAGTATGTGTATTTTCCAGAGGTCCGAGAGACCCAAAAAGAACTAAGCTTTCTTGTTGTAATTGTATTCCTTCAGAAGTTTTAATAAAAGATCGGCTTTGTGAAATTATGCTTTCTGTGTATTCGTGTGAATTCTGTGCGTGAATTGTTTGGGTATGGAAGCAAGTAGTTATGTTTGCAGGTGATCGTGAGCAGAGTCGGAATGAATTGTTGCGACTTCTATGAGATTTCCATTGAAGACAAATCAACAACAACGATTAGATCTGGAACGGAGTCAAGCCAGATTGACAGTCGACATTAATTTGGAGTTATTCCTGTCGGACGATATCCTATCGGAGTTCCCTTTCTCCCCTCTACTTTGACACCAATACTTAGACGACAAGATCCGATCGTCGATCGAGAGGGAGGCCAACGGTTGCGATTGATTATCGGACTCGTAGCATAGAAGACTACCCCGATCATCGGAGCATCTAACTTCGACCTATCAGAGTGTTTGACTCCGACGAGACTATTGTATTGGAACCGATCATCGAACTCTCGCAATATTTGAGACTCCGATACGCGGTGCTCCGACGACGGATCTAAACCGTCCATCGGAGAGGAGAAGTAATGGTCGAGATTGATCGTAGATAGGACCTTTAGTAACGTGGATCACTCTGACTCATTCGAAGTGCTTAACTCCAATCCGTCAGACGATTAACTCCGATAGCACTTTGAGCTACCCCGATAGAAAGGCTCTGACAGACTGGAGAAAGGATCTCGGACACCAATTGAAGAGTTGAGAGCAGCTAGGAGGTTGAAGTTGCTTACAAAGTATTTCAAACTCTGTTTATGTGAAATTTGACCTAGTAGGTAATCATTTTTGTATCAGAGAAAAGGATATCGCCAATGCGTGTGCTCGTGAAGAAGGAGAAGATGCCACCCAAAAGAAGAGGTCGAGGGATACCCGTTGCAAATGCAAAATTGCAACAGGAGGTGTGCCAACTCCGAGCAAGGACGGAAGTCATAGAGACTACCAAGAAGAGGGATCCTGACACGAGATATCAGTGAAAGTGAAGAGACAACAACCTCTGAGGAAGAAGAAGAAACAGCAAAAGAGAAATTGATAAGGGTGGTCACAAAGGTCAATGCCAGACCAAAGGTAGAGGTACCAATGTATGAAGGTAACCTGAATGTTGAAGAAATGATTGACTGGATTAATGCTCTAGATAAGTATTTTGATTATGAGGATGTAGATGAAGGGAAGAAGGTAAAGTATGCAGTGACAATGTTAAAAGGTCATGCAACCATATGGTGGGATGAATTGCAAGCAGACATGAATCAAAAAGGAAAAGCCAAGATTAAAAGTTGGGACAGGATGATTGCTAAATTTAAAAGCAAGTTCATGCCTAAGGATTACCAGTTGAATTTATTTAGGCAATTACAGAATCTTAGACAGAAGATTATGACAGTGAAGGAGTACGCGGAGAAGTTTTACAGGTTAAATATTAGAGTTGGTCATACTGTTAATGTTTAAGCCATTATTATAGATGTTTGCATTTCATTAGATAACAATAGCATAATCCAAGATCACTGAGAAATACACAATCACAAGAGACACAACATTTATCCTGGGAAACCCTCTAGGGGGAGAAAACCCAACAAAACTTCCTTAATATAAATAGCCAATACAATGCCAAGAGATCTTTTATGCTATTTCAGAAAGTCCTCTCCCAGATATGCGCCACTCTCTCTCTCCTTCATCTCCAGTAGCAGATCTGAACTTGTCTCTCAAACTGAGCAAGTGAGTTGTGTCTAAGTGAGGCGCTAGCCTCCTTTATTTATACAAGTCTGGCACGTGTGAAGTGTCTCTTCATTGGCAGGGCCAACTTCTCAAACTGGGTGGGTAAACCCACCTTTATTATATTTCTGGGCTTCTTTAATATCCGCTAGGGCCGACTTCTTATTCTGCCTATTACAATTGTCTTTTGACCAATCCGCAAAAGGGGATTTGGTCCTATTACAATAACCGACATGATCAATCCACAATGGGGATTGATCCTATGAATAATATATCAATAATAATAAGAATACTCTTTGCAGTTACATTATTTCAACACATACAGAGGAAGATGTTGAGAAGGTTGCCAGATATATCAATGGCTTGAGGTATGAGATACAAGATGAAATTAGCATTTTGTTCCTGAATACAATTGAAGATGCCTACCAAGGCTTTGAAAGTAGAGGAGAAGTTGGCCAGAAAACAGAGCCAGAAGAACAGAGGAAGGAATCTAGCAAGAGGTAAAGGACAATCCAGTGGCAGAGGGAGATTTTAGACTCCAAGAGATGAAGGAAGAAGCTCAAGTAGTCAATCACCAAGAGGAGGACAATCAAGAGGTAGAAGATTTTTCTCAAGAGGCAGAGGTAGAGGCAGAGAAATCAGATGTTACACATGTGGAAAGATAGGCCATATGTCTTGGGATTGTCTAGAAAATAAATCAGCAGGTTAGAGAAGTGCACATTTTGCAAAAGCCAAGGAAGAGAATGTGAATGCAGTCACAAAAGAAGAAGTTCCATAGGTAGGGGAATCATTGTTGATGAAGAGAGTTCTGATCAAGTCAAAGAAAGAAGCTAAAGAACCATCCCAGAGGAAAATTTTATTCAAGACTATATGCAAATCAAGAGGAAAGTGTTGCAAGCTTGTCATTAACAGTGGTAGCACAAACAATTTGGTTTCCACTAAGATGGTAGAGAAGTTGGGATTGAAGGGGACAATGCATCCCACTCCCTACAAAGTCTCCTGGTTGCAGAAAGGACATCAGATTTTGGTGAATGAACATTGTAATGTAGAAATTCAGATTGGTAGCTACAAGGATGAGGTATTATGTGATATAATGCCCATGGATGTCTACCATATTTTTCTGGAAAGGCCGTGGAAGTACGATAGAAAAGTCATTCGTGATGGTAGGAAGAACACTTATTCTCTTGAAAAAGATGGACACAAGCATGTATTGTTGCCTTTGCGGGATGAAGGAGCCAAAGAACAAGTTGGTCCTAGTGTGTTGTTGATGAGTGGAAAGGAACTGCTGCAAGAAGTCAAAAAAGAGGAGGTACATTTTGCTTTGATTGGAAAACCTAAGGTAATACTTACAAGTACAAATTTGGATGATTTTCCGGCAGAAGTTAAGACTATGTTAGATGAGTTTGATGATATTATAGTTGAGGGACTTGCCAAATGCATTGCCCCCTATAAGGATTATTAGTGATCATATTGACTTAATCCCAGGAGTAAGTTTACCGAACAAAATAGCATATAGAATGACACCATGGGAGAATGGAGACATAAAGAAGTAGGTGCAAGAGCTTTTGGATAAAGGATTGATAAAAGAGAGTTGAAGACCATCTGTTGCTCCAATAGTGCTCAGCCCAAAGAAAGATGGAGGATGGCGTATGTCTATTGATTCTAGAGCAATCAATAAGATCACAATAAGGCACAGATTTCCATTACCTCGTATTGACGACATGTTAGACTGTTTGAGTGGTGCTAAGTATTTTTCAAAAATTGATTTAAAGAGTGGATATCATCAAATAAGGATTAGAGAAGGAGATGAATGGAAAACTGCTTTCAAAACTAATAGTGGATTGTATGAATGGTTGGTGATGCCTTTTGGGCTCACAAATGCTCCAAGTACTTTCATAAGATTAATGAATGAAGTTTTGAAAGAATTTATTGGAAAATTTGTGATAGTATATTTGGATGACATCTTGATATATAGTCAAACAAGAGAAGAACATTTAAGACACCTCAAAATGGTTTTGAGTACCTTACAGAAAAACAAGTAGTTGATCAAATTCGATGAAATGCAGTTTTATGAAGAATGAGCTGATATATTTGGGATTTGTAATATCTGAGAATGGTTTGAAGATGGATCTGAAAAAGGCTCAAGCAATAATAATTTGGCCTATTCCAAGAAATATGTTTGAGGTAAGAAGCTTCCATGGTTTAGCAAGTTTTTATAGGAAGTTTATAAAAAGTTTCAGTCAATTATGTGCTCCAATTGTGCAAACAATCAAGGAAAGCAAACAGCCATTTAAATGGACAGAGGCAGTTGATGGGAACTTTAAACTGTTAAAGAAGACTATTAAACGACATGTTTTAGCTTCGCCAAACTTGGGTAAGTTTTTACAAGTTGAGACTGATGCTACTGGAACTGCAATAGGAGTTGTCTTAAGTCAAGAACGGAGACCAATTGCATATTTTAGTGAAAAGTTGAATGAAGCTAAACAGAAATATTCTTCTTATGATAAGGAGTTTTATGCAATTGTTCAAGCACTAAAGAAATGGAAACACTACCTCATGCCCAAGGAATTTGTTTTGTATACTGATAATCATGCATTACAATTCATAAGCAGTCAAACAAAATTAAATCAGAGACATCCCAAGAGGTTGAATATCTGCAGAATTTTACATTTGTAATTAATCAAACAAGTGGTAAGGCAAATAAAGTTGTTAATGCATTGAGTAGGATTAATTTAATTTTGCAAGAATTTCAAGTCAGCACTTTAGGATTTGATGGACTAGAGGAAATGTATAAAGAAGATGCATATTTCAGAGATGCTTATGCATCCTAAGAAAACCTAGTTGCCAACAAACTGTGTATACCAAGATGTTCCATGAGGGAAAATATGATCAAAGAAAAGCATAGTGGAGGATTGTCATGACATTTTGTACAGGATAAGACCTTTGCTCAGGTTAATTCTTTTTTTATTTTTGGCCAAGTATCTGGACTGATGTGAAAAGATTTGTGGAGAAATGCAAAATTTGTAAGCATGCTAAAGGGAGGAGTCAAAATGCAGGGTTGTATCAGCCACTACCTATCCCAAGCAAGCCATGGGATTCAGTGAGTATGGACTTTGTGTTGGGATTGCCAAGGACACAAAGAGGTAACGATTTTGTTTATGTTGTGGTTGACAGATTCTCTAAAATGGCACATTTTATTGCTTGTAGAAAAACCAGTGATGCAACAAATATTGCAAATTTGTTCTTTAAAGAGGTGGTAAGACTGCATGGTTTTCCTAACAACATTGTTTCTGATAGAGACACCAGATTTGTGGGACATTTTTGGAGAACTTTATGGAAGAAACTTGGTACTAATCTCAGTTTTAGCTCAGCATATCACCCATAGATTGATGGGCAAACAGAAGTGGTGAATAGAAGTTTGGGAAACATTTTGAGAAGTCTTGTGAATGAGAATCCCAAGCAGTGGGATCAAGTGCTTGCTCAAGCTAAGTTTCCATATAATGACTACCCTAACAGAGGCACAGGGATGAGTCCTTTTCAAATTTTGTATGGAATGCATCCACAAGGTGTATTTGAATTGAGAAATTTAGGAAAACAAATATTGAGGAGTGTTGATGGTGAAGACTTTGCAATGAGCATGCAGGTACTACAAGAAAGAGTCAAGTAGAAATTGTAGGAAAGCAGCAAGTACAAACAAAGAGCAGACGTGACAAGAAAACAAGTGGATTTTAAAGTTGGTGAATTGGTAATGGCATACTTGAGAAAGGAGATATTTCCTACAAGCACATATAACAAACTTAAGCTTAAGAAGATTGGACCATGTAAAATTTTAAGAAAATTTTCTTCTAATGCTTATGAAATATAACTTCCAAGAGATATTGGAATTTTTCCAATCGTTAATGTTGCAGATTTGTATCCCATCAAAGGGACAGGGGATGTTTCAACAGATCAACCTATAAGTGATGAAGATCAGACCATTTGATGGAAGAACAATTGCCTAGGATAGTTCAGAAAGAGATTGAATCAGAAAGTGACAAAGAGATTGAATCAGAAAGGTAAAGAATACTATCAGTGTTTGGTTAAATGGAAGAATCAACTAGTGGAGGATGCTACTTGGATGACATCAACAAAAATTTCCAAGTATGGCACAAATGTTGAAGAACTCATGAACAATTCTTTTCTTTCCTGGGAGTCTGATGCAAGAGCATCTCGCAGTGAATTTTGGGATTGACCCAAGGGTCACAAACTTTTACCAAAGGAAGTTGGTTTCCTTAAATTTGTCATTTATTTGTAATAGTTAGGAGGATATCTCTAGAAGATATTCTAGATTGAGTAGTTTTGATAAGTGTCGAGTTGTTACTAAGTTTGAGGAGCAGAGATTCTAAGTTAGAGGATTTGTTAGGATAGCTCAGATTGTTTGTTTTGAGTTATTCGAGAATCATTTGAATTTATATGTATTGTAATCAGAAATGAAGAAGGTTAGCAACTGTGGAGAGTGTGAGTGTGTGTATTTTCCAGAGGTCCAAGAGACCCAGAAGGAACTAAGTTTTCTTGTTGTAATTGTATTCCTTTAGAAGTTTTAATAAAAGATCGGCTTTGTGAAATTATTCTTTTTGTGCATTCGTGTGAATTTTGTGCGTGAATTGTTTGGGTATAGAAGCAAGTAGTTATGTTTGTAGGTGATCGTGAGCAAAGTCAAAATCCATTGCTGCGACTTTTTGTGATATTTTCGTTGAAGACAAATCAATGGCAATGATCAGATCTACAATGGAGCCAAGCCAGATCCGCGGCCGACATTAATTCGGAGTTATTCCTATTGGACCATATCTTATCGGAGTTCCCTTTCTCCCCTCTACTCTGACACTAATACTCTGACGACAAGATCCAATTGTCCATCGGGAGGGAGACCAGCAGTTGCGATTGATTATCGTACTTGTAGCATAGAAGACTACCCCAATCATCGGAGCATCTAACTTCGACCTATCAGAGAGTTTGACTCCGACGAGACTATTGTATTAGAACCGATCATCGAAGCATCTAACTTCGAACTATCGGAGTGTTTGACTCGACGAGATTGTTGTATCGGAACCGATCATCAAACTCTCGCCATACTTGAGACTCTGATACGCGGTGCTCCGACGACAGATCTGAACCGTCCATCGGAGAGGAGAAGTAACGATCGAGGTGATTGATTGTAATCGGACCTTTAGTAACATGGATCACTCTGACTGATTCGGAGTGCTTAACTCCAATCCATCGAAATGATTAACTCCGACAGCACTTTGATCTACCCCGATAGAAAGGCTCTGACAAACTGGTGCAAGGATCTCGGACACCAACTAAAGAGTTGAGAGCAACTAGGAGGTTGAAGTTGCTGAAAAAGTATTTCAAACTCTGTTTACATGAAATTTGACCTGGTAGGTCATCAAATTGTCATATCTCAACCCACCAAATGGCATGTCACACTCCCCAAGACATGTTCCCTAGGGATATGTGCTCTAGAAAGAGGGCACACCATCTCAATGCATATCAAATCAAGTAATGAGTCATAAAGCTAGGGAATACCCGTAGTTGATGGGTTTCCTTGTCCATGTATGCTCTAGGGGTGGAAAGATATGGAGATCATGTGTGCAAGACCTTCATCAAGCCTAACACTCCATCAAGATCCAAATGAAATATGCAAGCCTCCATATATGAAATGAAGATGCCCAAAAAGGTGATGCTCTATGAATAAGCATGTATAAAAGCAATAACATATTGGCTCTCCAGCCAATGTCCACAAAACGCAACCTACTTGTGCAAGGTCTTCAAACTAGGGCAATCCTCATGCTACATTGTTGATTTTCCCTACTCCTGCACCTAGGTATCTTGTTATCTAGTGATTTCCTTGTTGTAAATCAAATTAGCTGCTCACAAAACATAATACACTTGCTAGAATAATCAACTCAAATAAATATAGTAGAAGCAATACTAGAAACCAAAATCTCAAACATGCTACACAAAGATATTATGCCCGTCAACTAAGCTTATCATTCAAATAACTTTAAAGCTTACAAGGGCTCCCTTACTGGGAAAATAGCCCACAGAGAAATACAGAAAACTTTAGACAACACCTACAAACCCTAGCAACACCTGGTTTGTTGTATGATCCCGAATTTTCACTTTAGATGTGTGCACCTTTCCTTAAGCAAACCCGCATATACATTCTTGTCTCCACTGAAACCCGCGTACACATGCACAAAGACTGTACAATGCAACCCTGCTATTGTGGCTCCAATCTGTTGAAACCCACTTGCAGTTGCCTCTGTTCTCTCTTCTCCCTGACCTGTACTGATCTCTAGATGGAAGTCCTTCTCCACATATCCAAGATCTCCTTGAATCACAGTCCTTTGTGATCCAACCCTCTCTGTATCAAAAGAGTATCAAGTGTAACGAGTGTCGCCTCCTTCACCATTGCCATGCTTTTATAATATTGAGTTAACCCTAATCTCCAAAGTGATTGACGATTAAGATTACTTCTCACCTAACTTGAGATCAAGGGCTAATATTTAATTCACTAATGGTAATTTTAGCATTTCATTAAATAAAACTCAACTAATTAATAAAAGCACTTTACTTTAATAATTCATTTAATTAAAGTAAATTACCAAGGTAGAAGACTTTAGACAACTTCCACACATCTAGACACTTAGACTTGTGCAGAAATACCTGTATGATGCTACAAACATCAACATACATGAGGGGTAACACTCAGTACATTTTCACTCTCCTTGGTTGTTGAAACCATTCGAGCCTTTTTCCCTTACTTAGCCTCATGTACTTGTTTACAAGAACCAAGTATCAGAACTATGTAGAAATTTAAGGAACGTGTGTTTGTCAAGATGATGGTGGAGAGTCAATTGGGTCTAGCCCAAGTGGTTGAACGAAAGAGTGTTATCCTCCCCACCTAATTTCACTTCCCCCAAGTGACATTTTGAGCTCTTAATAAGTGTATTGTTGTAATGAGTTTGAACCCTATTGTTGATCTAGCCCTATGCCCAAAAGAATCTAGGGTTTACCCTGGGTACCATCCTTGGAATGAGAAGTACTTGTGGGTTTTCCCCAGATTATGTTACCTAGAAAGAAAAAGATGATGACGGAGAGAAAATAAGAGACATATTTCATTAACGATGCAACGTTATATCATGTCTCATAATTTATAAGGGCTCTAAGTGGTGAAGGTGGTTTCACCCCCTAACCCTAACTACTACATCTAATATTACATTGGTAATATATCTAACATATAAAGTGCCACAAGTATTAACAACTCCTAAAAATAATTTATTCAGTGTTACCATTTCAACATGTTTGTCCATTGGCAAACATTTAGCCAAAATGGCAAATGCAAGCTCAAGTACAAGTTAATTAATTTAACACATTCTCACACTAAGGTTAAAACCATCATAATTATGAGCCGATGCAGCAATTACTAAAGTAAAAATTACAATCCAAACATCCACAAACAAAATTAAACCAGAATCTCTTACTTCCCCTGGATTCTGGAATGAAAGAAGATGAAAAAGAATTTGAATAATGTCCACAAATGACCAAAAGTGGTCCCTGGGACTGCAAAGTACACACTAACCAAAAACAGCATCGAGGATCAAAAAAGGGATTTCTAAGTACATCATGACTAAAGACAGTATCCAGGGGGAAAGGAAATGTTAACACAGTTCTAGGATTGTAACATCAGAACAGAATTAAAGTTAATGCAAAGTTCAAACATAAGTTGAATGTATGGTGAACAGGATGTAAAAGGAAAAATAAGTAATATAACGATTGATCATAGAAGCCAATCCAATGCCAACCCGATTGGTCAAGGGAACCATTTCAGATGCTTTTCTGGAAGCATTGACACAACAGAAAACAAATTTTACTTCACAGTTAAAATTGTACAATACCTCATGCTTAAATTCATATATTTGAAGACAAGACTGAAAAAACAATTGAACAAATTCTAGCTTAACATGCAGATAATATCAAAAACGCAACACATGAAAAATATGGAAATTATAGGAAGTTAGGAATCACACCATATGCTGGAGGATTTGCAAGTATTGCATCTGCTCGAAATTTGACACCCGAATCCCCAAAAGGTTCTGTGCATGCTGGCAATAAGGAGTATATAATAGCCTTTAACTGTTTCCTCTGTATGGCTATCTCCGATGGCCCGGATGGCAAAAATCCTTTGTTCTTAACCATGTCTGCATTGGTATATAAATTCATTTGTAAGTGTGTAGAAATAATTCAGCAAAAAAGTGAAAAATTGCAATTAAAGTGAGAATTGAGGGAGACTGATTCACACATTCATAATATAGGTTCCTCAACTAAAGTGTGAATGGAGAAAACCTTTTGATCTTAGCAATGTCTACACTAGTACTCTTATAAAGAAAATTTTGAATTGCAATCAAAT
>JASDQU010010045.1:57053-72318 GCA_032191745.1 Picea mariana | reverse complement strand
AAGCTCTATTCTCTAATAGAGCTTACAGATATTACCTCTTTCTGTAGATCTGACTTAGAAACTTCCACTTTAACCTTTCTTAGAGCACAAAGCATTTAGATCTAACTTCTTTTCTTCAATATCCACCTCTTTTCTTGCAAATCTGGTCTCTTTCCTTTAGATATGACCTTTCTTTCTCGACACAAAGATTCGTAGGTCAAGTAGAATACTGTGCACTAGGAAAACATATCTATGCACGGGTCTTATTTCGCACAAATCATTTTCTTATTTAGTTCCCAACAATCACAGTTCTGGTCCCAACAACAGAACCAATTGTTGTCACAGGGGCAGACCCAGGTTTCAACGCTCAAGAGCGCACCAACAAAACCCTAACTACTAGCTCTTTTGGCAGCATTTGCGAAGCAGATGAAGTCTCACCCGAGGTAGAGGCAGGGGTGGTTGCAAGACTCAGGTGTCTGCAACCTAGCTGGGATACTGATATGTGATTATATCTTTTACAAGGCACTTAGCATAGATCATCTATCAATATTTAACCCTTATGGTGCTTCGCGGATGGCATAGATCATCGCAGTGAATACTTAGACTAAAGATCATTCAATACTTAGCCACATAAATATAAATTAGATTCAACAGATCAAGCACTAAGCATGTTATATATAAGATCTAACATTCATTCATATATCATAAGCACAGAGCATAACTAGATCTACTTAATCACAACAAGAACTTAGCCAAAAAGGAGACAACACTTAGATCAAAGCACATAGCACATTACACAAAGTTACCGTGGTTCACCCCCACCGTGGGGCTATGTCCACAATGTCTTCTTCTTTATATTAGCATGGTCAAGTAGTTAAAGCACAGAGCTTCAGTGACCCTTACTTTGCATAGGACAAAATATCTGCACATCTCGCTAGATCCTTCTTCCTTGCACTTCAACACAAAACTACAACAACTTGCACTTAGTTTGTCAATCCCCTTACAATCATGCACATAGCACTTGAAATATACATCCGTTCACATAGATACAACTACTTGCACTAAGAAATCACATCTACTTCTTCTTACATTGCCTAAGTATCTATTTATAGATTACAAAATTGGCCTAAGTGTGGGTAAACCCATGGGTTGACATCCCTTTCCCTTTACATCAACCCAAAAACTCTAAAAGGTACCCAAAATTAGGTCTTTCTTGCTTCGCATTGCGCTCCATATTTGGCAAGCTGTCGCAGTCCCAAAATGGTCAATTATGACCAAGTATTCTTCAAAACTTGGTCAAGGGATAACATGCCCCCAACACTCACCTGTGACTCGTCTCGAGTCACTCAAGTCTAATCAATGTTTCCTTGAACGCCTTGAGCTTGGATCTAGCTGCTTTGACCTGCCGCAGTGAGACAACTTCTTTCTCAGTAAATTCCTGGATCACTGTGTCATTGAGTGGTACTTTCAGGTGCTGTTCTGCAGTGATGATGACTTGTTTGAGTTCAACTTCCTGGCTTTCCAGTTCAGTGAACAGTTGGCATGCCTTTTCCTGGATTGGCTGAAGTAATTGGGAGACTTCCATCACTTTTCTTTGTAGTGTATGTACCTATTGTTGGGTTGTACGTTGTTCTATGAACCCATTCATTCTTTCAACTAGAGTCAAAGTCTTGATTTGTGCCTATAGCGTGTCTGCATGTTGCTTTACTTCTTGGATTTGTGCCTCCAATGTCTACAATTATGGATTCTCTGCAAGGGTTTCATAAGTCTGGGCGCTTCTACCTCTCAGCTGCTTGCATTCCAAAGAAAAGGTTTTTAATCAGCCAACTGCACTTTGAGTAGTGTCCTCTCTTAGATCTCTTATTTCCTGAGGGGTCTCAGGCACAATGCGAAGCTCCATATCCATGATGCTCTGCTGGAGTTGCTGGATTCCTTCTTCCTGTTGGGTCACCTGCTGTGGGAGATGATATTCCATATTCACCTCTATGACTGTCATAGAGTGCAGTGCTTTGTGAATCCTTTACTAAACTTCAAGTTGCTCTGCTAGAAACTATGCCTTTTTCTCGTCCCACTTCACTTTCAGGACAGGATTTTTCCATTCTGCCTCCTTCTGTTGTTCTAGAAGTGCTTACTGTGCTTGCATAAAAGCCTGGGTGTCTTGTGCTATGTCTTCTTGAGCTCGTCAAAGGTGAGCTTCAACTTGATCAATGATCTAGTGCAGTTGAGTGGGCTCATCACCTATTCCTGATGGTCTACTTATTAAGGGCGTTGTAGACAATGCTTGGCTAGACTGGAGTGCCTGCTACACTTCTTTGAGTTCACATTTGATTCAGTTGAAGAGTTCCTCTTGGTTTTCTTCTTTCTTTTCCGTGATCTCGAGTGAAACATCATTCAGCGTGTAAATTAGGAAGTCGAAGTCATCCAGGGTAAGGGTAGTTTTAAGTGTGGTCTGGGTGGCCTTAGCTTTCTTTCAAGAGAAGGGCTTTGGTGGTGTCATCTTTCTTTTCATTGAGGGATCCTCCTCCTCTCTAGGTGGAGTAACTTCACCTCTGTTTTGCTCAACTTCTGTACCACCTAGCTCTTCACCATCGCCTCCTTGCATAGGTGAGATCAAAGTAGTCTTGACGGACGTGCTAGGGACAACTTCAACATGGTCATCCTTCTTAGTCCTGCTTGGCCCAGGTGTATCAAGCATATATTCAGGGCTTTCCTCATTGGACATGTCTGTGGGGTCCGCTACAACAAGGAGGTCTTTCGACCATTCCTTGGTAATCTCCTCCAAGTCATCCTCCGTCAGTTTGTAGTAGGATTGGAGCTACTGTTTATGCTCGTCACTGCACGTTGTAATATAGGTGAAGTGGCGGTCCACGCTAAATTTCATCAAATGTCTAAACCGATGAAGTACATTTGGGGTGATCTACGGTGTAGACTAAATTGCATTCTTCAGTTGGTTGAATTAGGTGTGGAAGACAACATTGGACTGCCATTGCTTGTTCATGTCACGGGAGTACCACAATGTACAAAACTTCGCGGCTAGTGGTTAGAAAGGTTCGTTCTCCAGGAAAGTGGCTCCCTCTAGAAGCTCCCAAGTGATGAAAGCGATGAGTATGAGTAACCAACTAAAGTGGAACTCATACCCTTGGTCTTGTGCTCCTTTGCAATCCAGCTCTAACTGGTTTACAAAATACTATGCCCAATTCATCTGTAGTCCCTCGACGCACTTCCCTGTGAGGTCAACTACGAAGCCAGTCACTTGTGTCGGTCTGTTCTTATGAACTAATTTTCCCACGATCAAATGACATGCAAGGCGCACTGTGCCGCTCTGGATAGAGGCTACCTTGTAGCCTCACATACCCTTCACTACATCGTCATAAGTTTCCTTTATTCGTTGTGCTAGTGCTCAGTCTGAGGTCTTGCCTGGGTAAAATTCTTGTGGGTCAGGGCCTTGCATGCTAAGTCCTGTGATCTGATTGATAAAAGACAGATCCAAAGTGATGTGGTAGTCCAACCATAAGTATCCGCCGTGGTAGAAAGACATCAAAAACCTGGCACATGCATTGACTTCCTGGTGTTTGCTAAAATAAGGGATCTTCATTACGTTGAGTAGTGTGGACTGCGTGAGGTTCTGGGTGTAGGACTGTGGGACAAGCTTAGGATTTTTTCTTTTGGTCTTGGTTAGGTATTTATGCGGAGCTAACATGCTGTAGGTTTTGCGATCTCCAAGGCTAAAATTGTTAAATTTCAGTGCTGCGAGCTTATCCTGGTCAACACGTACTGCACACACCCTTTCGGAAGATACCCGGTGATCAGGGTGTACTCAAAGTCCCTGGGTACACTGTCGTGGTTAATCTTGTTGTAAACCGACAAAATGCACAGGATCAGCTTGGCATTTGCAATATCGTCTCTGTGCTTTGTTCTTGTCTCAGTCATGGTTCTGGAAGGTCCTGCACAATGAGTAGTGGAGGGAGAAGCTTGGACTCCTCTCTTCGAGGATGCTTGCACACCTACAGACATCCTTCTCTCTGACATCACTCTCTCAACCATTAGGTCAATCAAAACTTCTTCAACTACTTTCTCAACAACGTTGAGCTCGCCCGGCATACAAGTTTGGGTCCATTAGCTGAGGCATGAAAATGAATGATGAACAGTATGGGAACAAGGCAATGATCGCATAGTGAAGTAATCTCAAGTTTCGGGCTCAAATTATCACTTAGAAAAAAGTATTTTCGGTGCATGGTGCGACAGACTAAGTAGGGAAACTTAGTAATGGTCTACTTGCAACAGATATGGGGGCCTGCATTAACTCCGTTCTATCCATTATGGTGTTGTCCAATGGTTTAGTGGGAACCCATAATTGCTTTTTGATCTGTTTGGGGTGGGAGTTGAATGGGTATATTGGTCCAATGGCTATATTTTTGTGCCATGGCGAAGTGCCAGATGTTGTTGTTTGGATATCTCTGCGAAGCTCAATTCTTGTGATTTTTCCTTTTGCGAAGTTTCCTCTGGAATCTTCTGTAACTTACCGATTTTGGCCCTCTTCTTACTTAGATTCCTATCCTTTTTTCCATTGAGCTTAGTCTCGGTCATCCCTTTTCCATTCTGAGTCTTATCTTCTCTTGACATAGTCACTTCGCGCTACCTAGGATCTTTCCTAGGATCCAAGGGTAATACTCCTTCATCATATGGATTAGATATTTCGGTCTTATGTGGTTCCTCTAACGCTCTTATAGCTTTGAGATCCAGGTCCCTAGTGTTTAACATCGAAGATCTGTTCCCTTGTTCCTCCATCAAGTAGGAAATCTTTCTAGTCATAAATTCCATGAGTTCTTTCTTCTTCTGTTGTAGGGATTTTTTTTCTTCTTTCCTCTGTATCTGGTATTTTTCAATCTATATCTTTCCTAACAAAGATGGATATGGGGCACGGTCCTCAATAAATCTAATGACTTCGAACTCCTCCTTTGTCGAGGTTCCATGGGTACTCATAGCTATCTGTGTAAGTCTGCCACATAGGGTTACCATTTTGCCTTTAAATAATCCGATGGTTCCTAGTGAAGGGACCAGAGCAAGCCTTCCTAGGGTTTCCCAAGTTCTTTCTGTCATAATATTCATTGGTGTTCCCTCATCTCGGGCATAGTCAATGTCGAAGTCTCCTATTCTTACTTCGATTTTCTCTTGTTCCTTGAAGATCTCTGACAAACTGACATCCTTATGATCATCTAGGGTTTCTTTTAGTTTTAGTAACATGATCTCTGATTCTTTCTGGGGTTCTTCCATAATTTTAGTCTCTTGATCTCCTTCAAAGTTTGTTTGCTGCATATTCAGTTTTCAAGTCTAGCAATCATTCTAGGGAAAATCTAATACTTCATGATCCATAGTTTTACAACGGAGGCAGCTAGGGTTTCTCCCAGGGCATTCCTTAGCAAGATTTCCTGGTCTTCTACAACTATAACATATGGTCAATCTTCTCTTTATTTTAAATGACCTCCAACCTCTTCTGTACTGTGCACTAGGGTCATGGTAGCTAGACTGCAATTTTTTTTTTCTAGGATCCTGCATCCATCTGTTAGTCCAACAATTATTGCTATGTAGGTATAACATATCTATCATTATTCTTATCAGATCTATCAAATGTTCTTCCATCTAACGATGCCCTAGTTTTTAGGCTAGGAAAAAATCTATCAAGCATACCTAGATTCATGCTTCAGAAACAAAAAATTTCCACTTATCTTTCCTATATAGAGCACAAATCTTTCAGATCTAAAACTTGAACTATTCTTACCTTTATTAGAGCACAGAGCTTATAGATCTTACCTCTTTCTGTAGATCTAACTTAGAAACTTTCACTTTAACCTTTCTTAGAGAACAAAGCATTCGGATCTAACTTATTTTCTTTAGTATCCACATCTTTTCTTGTAAATGTGGTCTCTTTTCTTCAGATTTGACCTTTCTTTCTCGGCACAAAGCTTCGTAGGTCAAGTAGAATACTGCGCACTAGGACAACATATCTACGCACAAAGCTTTTTCTTCTTTAGTTCCTAGCAATCACAGTTCCGGTCCTGGCAACGAAACCATTTGTTGGCACAAGAGAAAACCTAGGTTTCAACGCTCAAGAGCGCACCAAAAAAACCCTAACTACCGGCCCTTTTGGCAACACCTACGAAGCAGATGAAGTCTCACCTGAGGTAGAGGCAGGGGTGGTTGCAGGACTCATGTGTCTGCAACCTAGCTAGGATACTGATATGTGATTATATCTTTTACAGGGCACTTAGAATAGATCATCTATCAATATTTAACCCTTATGGTGCTTCGCGGATGGCACAGAGCATCGCAGTGAATACTTAGACTAAAGATGATTCAATACTTAGCCACAAAAATATAGATTAGATTCAGCAGATCAAGCACTAGGCATATTATATATCAGATCTAACATTCATTCATATATCATAAGCACAGAGCATAACTAGATCTACTTAATCAAAGAAAGCACTTAGCCAAAAAGGAGACAACACTTAGATCAAAGCACAGAGCACATTACACAGAGTTACCGTTGTTCAGCCCCACCCTGAGGCTACATTGACAAAGTATTCTTCTTTATATTATCATGGTCAAGCAGTTATAGAAAAGATCTTCAATGACCCTTACTTCACACAGGACAGAATATCTATGCAGCTCGCTAGATCCTTCTTCCTTGCACTTAAGAACAAAACTACAACACCTTGCACTTAGCTTGTCAATCCCGTTACAATCACACACATAGCACTTGCAATATACATTCGATCACATAGATCCAACTACTTTCACTAAGCAATCACATCTACTTCTTCTTACATTGCTTAAGTATCTATTTACAGATTACAAAATGGGCCTAAGAATGGGTAAACCCACGGGCCACAGGATATCCTACAGAAGTCCAATGACAAGTACAAGTAGCGCCATGATCAACATTGGGTTCCACATAAGTTTCAGGTGGGCAACAAAGTTTGGTTGCACTTGCAGAAAGAATGCCTTACAGGACCCCATCGGAAGCTTCACCCACTCTTTTATGGGTCGTACACCATCACCAAGGCCGTGGGGGATAATTCTTTTGCACTCAACATTCCTCCTTTCCTTGGCCTGCACCCAGTGTTCAACATGGACCTCCTTTGGCCTCATTTCCCACCATTATTGGACACCTTAGACGTAGCAGAACAGATGACACCAACAGAGCTCAACCCTGACTGCATACGACAGGCATCCAGTGATCATATTCTGGGCACACAGATCAAGGGCACTCGAAAAAAAAGGATCCATCTTTATCGAGTCATCAAAGCAGGGCAGCTCCTACACCAAGGCAAGTGGCTCACCGAGGACCAAATTCAATAGAAATTTCATCATCTGATGGGGGAACTCAACACAATGGAGACCATTTCTTCCTAAGGATGGAGGATTGATCCAGGTGGATATCGGTGACCACCCAACTTTTCCAGCTGGCTCAAAACAAATTTCTAGCAATTTTGATAATTTACTGTTTTTAGCAGTTTTTTGGGTCCTGAACTTCTGGAGCCGTTCTGAGGCTCTAAACGACGCTTTTTGGGGTATGTTGCAGTGGTAAAATTTCATCTTGAAATTTTATGCAATTGTTGTATTCCTTGAATAGATATTTCCAATGGGCTATCATATGCCTAAAACGGAGATCGTATGCAAAAGTTACGACCCCGGGAAGTTGATGTACTGACTTACCCAAACGGGGCCCACATGACTTTTGGCGCTTCATCTCCTAGGGTTAGGTTTTTGGATGTTTAGGGTTTTTGAAACTTCTGTTTATTGTAAAAATGCCTTGATAGCCTCATTGTAATCATCTTATTGCGAATGAGCACAGCCGTCACATCGCTTCTCAGAGATAAGCTGCCACCATTCCAACAAGCTTGTTTTCCGCTACATTTTACAGTTTCATCTTATTTCCTTATTGAATAGAAAACCAGTTTTACTGTATCTCTATTATTCTATGTTAAACATATGGTAATAATATGTATTCATTTCATTTTGCTCATAAAATCTGGATCAGACATCCCTTTCCCTTTACATCAACCCCAAAACCCTAATAGGTACCCAAAATTAGGTCTTGCTTGGTTCGCGTTGTGCTCCATATTTGGAAATTTGTCGTAGTCCCAAAATGGTCAATTATGACCAAGTATTCTTCAAGACTTGGTCAAGGGCCAACAGGTACCTCTGCACTACCAGGTCAAGCATCCCATCGATCTGACCCAAGGTGCATCGCTACCCAATGGGACATTCTACCAGCACTCTCTATTAGAAAACGAGGAGATCAAGAGGCAGATCCAAGATTTGCTCCATAAGGGGCACATCCGTCCCATCTCATGACCTTTTGGGAGCCTAATCATGCTGGTGCAGAAAAAAGACAAGACCTAGCGACTTTGCATTGATTACCGAGAACTGAATAAAATCACAGTCTGAAACCAGTACCTGATTCCCCAAATTGATGACCTCCTTGATCATCTCACGTGGCACAAATTCTTCACTAAGATTGATTTGAAGTCTGGCTACCACCAGGTCCCAATAGAATAGACAGATGTATGGAAGACTACCTTCAAGTTAAAAGAAGGTCTTTTTGAAAGGTTTGTCATGCCCTTTGGTTTGACAAATGATCTAACAACGTTTATGAGGATGATGGATGATATCCTACGATATTTCACCAATACTTTTGTAATGGTGTATATGGATGACATCCTCATCTACAACAAGACTTGGGTGGAACACTTGTAGCATATTCAGTAGGTTCTGCACACCCTGCGACAACATAAACTATATGCAAACTTGGAAAATTGCTCCTTCGGAATGGGCATGGTCCATTACTTAGGCTACATCGTTGATAAAAATGGTGTGGATGTGGTTCCAACCAATATCCAGGTCAGTCGTGATTGACCATCCCCAACCACTCTCAGTGAACTTCCGAGCTTCTTGGGCCTCGCCAATTTCTATCACAGGTTCATGATAGGATTCTCTCATATCGCATGGACCCTCAACCAAGTAACTAGGGGTGGTGGCAAGGAAAAATTTGTGTGGGGCCTGTCCCAACAAAAAGCCTTCGATGAATTGAAGAATCGTTTGTGCTTATCCCCAGTACTTTCATTACCAAAATTGTAACATCCCTTTGAGATCAATACAGATGCTTTAGACTATGTTGTGGGCATTGTTCTCACTCAACACGGCCATCCTGTGGCATATCCCAGTGAGGCATTATCAAATTTTATCCGTAAGTACCCTACTTATGAAAAATATATGTACTCCATTGCGTAAGCCTGTTGCCAGTGGAGACATTACATTCTTGGGAAGGAGACAGTCATCCACATTGATCACAAGCCACTATAGTTCATGCAAACCCAAGGCAAATTGCAAAATGACCACCATCAAAAGTGGTCAACATACTTACAAGAGTTCCACCTCAACATCAAGTATAAAAAAGGAAGTACCAACTGAGTTATTGACTGCCTCAGCTGACCTCCAGTCGCGACAGTCACCATGTTGCTAGACTCTTGCGGTAACGAGACCTCCGGATGGACCCACCTCTATGAGATAGACTATGAATTCTCCACTACCTACCAAATGTTGGGATCCAACTCAGTGGTCGCTAATTTCCATATTCAGGACAAGTTGTTGTGCCGTCTGGGACATCTCTGTGTTCCATCAAATGAGCGTGCAAAGCTGATTTGGGAAGATCACTACATTCGGGTGGAAGGACACTTTGGCGTCAAAAAGACAGTGGCAGTGTTGCAGAAACATTTCTACTGGCTGAAACTTCAACAGGATGTCGGAAAGTATATCAGGTCCTGCACCGCCTACACTATTTCCAAACCGACCACTAAGAAATAGGGCATGTACACCCCTCTACCTACTCCTAACATGCACTGGGAATCCATTTCAATGGACTACATGTCGGGGCTCCCTTTCACCAAGAGGGGAAATGACTATGTTTTTGTGGTTATTGAACGCTTTTCCAAGATGGCGGATCTAATCGCATGCAAGAAGAACATCAAAGAAGAAGCCACTACCAAGATCTTCTTTGAACGAGTATGGGTACATTTTGGGATACCAAAAACTATTATCTCAGACCATGAAATTCTATTTCTTATCTCATTATGGTCGAGCCTCTGGTTACTGCTGGATACCAAGCTCACCAAATCCATTGCTTTTCACCCATAGACAGATGGCCAAACCGAGGTCGTCAATCAAATGGTCATACATATCCTGCACATGTACAATTCAAAACGCCCCCGCACATGGGATGAGAGTATTACCTATGTCCAACATAGCTACAACCATGCCCTGCATAGATCAACTAGCGACAACCCCTTTCAGGTGGGGTTGGGATTTCAACCATTGGGCCCCATGGATGTTGCACTACCCCTGGCGACCACCTCGACTGACTCGTTCTTTGTGTTGAGCCTCATTTTTTTCATCTCCAATTGCCTTATCTTTTCCCATATCCTAACCAATTTTGCCTCATACATATGCACTCTCTGTGTATTTTCCTCAACAAACATGTCATTTAACAATTGTTTTGTACATGAGGTAATATTCATTTAGTCATGATTTATGTGGTTTATTAATTGTTAGAATTGAATAATTAATGATTATTATGCTCCTAATTACTTTGAATATTAATTAAGCAGCTTGATCCAATACTACCACTAGTCCGGTACTACAACAACCACTTGATTCGGTACTATGCTTAATCCGGTACCAATACTCCTCTTGATCCGGTACTCTGTAGTGATCTGGTACCACTACTTTGCGCCTCTTTCGGTACCAGCTCCATCCAGTACCAACTATGTGACTCTTCTGGTACCATTATTGTGTTGGTTCGGTACCCATATTTATGACTGTGCTAGTTTGGTACTAAACCCCTATCTACAGGATTCCGGTACCAGCATCCTACAGGACTTCGGTACCAAATTTGCACCTTGCTTTCCATGAAGATAAAGATGAATATCAAAATTATGGGATATGGGTTTTTTCTAGTGTGGCATTTTCGTGTGGACACATTTGGAAGAATTCATCCATATCACACATGTGTACCTCCAGCTCAGGGGGAATGATTCAACCTAAAATCATCAAATATTTCTAAACTGCCAGATTGCGCCTCAAGTTGTGTGGGGATGGGAGATGATATTTCAAAACAGCCAAATAGGTTTGTCTAGAACCCATACATATTAAAAACCGAAAAATGGCTTGGAAAAATCATCTACTACCTAGAAGATACGAAGGGTTCTTTGAGGCCAATTTTCCTAAATTGCCAAATTTTCAGAAATTCTAGAATCATGCGCAGATTTGTGGAAAATGCATTTCCTTGATTAGATAATGGTTGTACTCGACCTCCATTGATGGGAAATGGTTTTGATTTGATTTTTCATGGATTGGTTTGTCTAGATCCAAATTTGTAATGTAAAAAGTATATAAATTGAGTTATGGCTCTAAGCCAAAAGGAGGAATTGTTATGTTGCAGATTGGATTTCTGAACATATTATCTTTGTAAACTTGCTAAAGAATTAATATGAAATTAAGTTCATTGACTCCATGTGTTATTTAAAGTTTATTATTCTGTGAGTTCCCTCTAAGTTGCCACGTTGGCATCGACAAGGGCCCACTGGTCCAACTTGGCAAGTTTACTGTAATTGCAATGTGGATCTAATTCTTGTAAGTATGTCTATAGCATGATTTTGTACATATCAGTTGTGAGTAGAAATGTTTGATGTAAGCAAGTTGTGAGTTACAATATAATCTTTGTGAGTTACAATATAATCTAAGTGTGGATTCATCAAAAGCTGTGAACAATAATCTAGTGGTAGCTTTATAATCATTTATAATTTCTATGTGTGAACATTTATGATTTTTGTGTGTGATCATTTATTTCTGAATTGTGTCCTTTTAATCTCAGCTTTTATCTTGCAAAGTGTGGCAGTACAGGAACAGTTTGAGAGTCCATCCTTCACATTACATGAGCCATCAAATCGAACATCTCATTAAAACCTTTGTTTCCTATGTAGAAATAAAGTAACTTTTCAAAATTGTCAGGTTGCATTGAATTTCCTTTTTGACTTGAAGAGTGTGTAGAACTAGACAACTTGTAAGTTGATATTGAAGTGAGTGATTACAGGAGTAAGATCAGAATCCATATTTCACCTTCATGATCCAATAAATGGACAATCTTGTTGCCTATAAGAGAGCCTTTGGAGTGTATGTTAGCTAGAGTCTTTTCTTTGAATTTTGTTCTTTAATTTTTGCGCAGTGTGTAAAACATAGATTAAGGATTGCAAAACAAAGTGTTTGTTTTGAAGTGTTATTAATTCTTGCTATACTCAACAGACATAGATAAACCACCTGTTTCTGACACATATAGTGTAACAAATTTGTTGATTATGAATCTTGGTCAATAATTTATATTTGGTAATATATTATGCATATAATTGCACCAACATTTTGGTGCCACTGCCGAGGAGTTGTAAATGATAATAGGTAGTATTTGAATCATATTGATTTAATGGTTTTGAATTGGTTTTATGGATGACCTAAGGGTGGATAGAATATGGTAATATGTGTGGGAAGATCCCAGACATCCACTTTGGTGGGGTTGCTCCAAAGTTAGGTTGTCCTATCTTCTTTTAATGCAAGTGTGTTTTTCCTTCTTTTATGAAAAATTGTATTTTCATGATGGGCTAGCTTGTGTGAACAGATAACCTGGTGACAACAGGGTACCAATAACGTAAGGAATTCAAGTTTGATGTGTTTTATTTTTTCAAATAGTTTTAAAATTCAGAGCTTTGATGATAAATCATGTTTGGGGCATTGTAAAAACCCCCGAGTACTAATTTGTGTTGCGAAACAGGGATCATCAACCAACTAGAGTAATTCAAGGATAATCAAGAGCTTGAAGAATGTTCCTCCAAGAATTTTCTCACATTCTAGCAGCAGCTGGGATATCCTCCTCTCAGGAAGAGCATATCTTGACAACAGTCAAGAATTTAGTTGTCTCTCTATAAGAAGATTTAAAAGTCCCTTCGGATTCCTATTCTCAATTTGTTGAGGAGACTAAAGAATCATGGATAGAATTCAATGGAGAGGAACCATTGGAACCTGAGATTGAGGAGTTCTTAGCATGCCTCTCAACAAATCTTTTTTGTACTCCAAAGACCAATCATCTTGAAGAAGATAATATGTGTAGCATGGAAAAGGAGGACATGTTGTGTGACCTAAACAAAGAAGGGAAACTAGAATATCTTTATCCTATTGAAAGATGGTTCCAATTAGTTGTTAGGTCACATTAATATTTTACTTTTCATTATTTTTTGATCTCATCATCAAAGAATTTGGTCCTTCATACTCCAATATCCTTATCAACGGAAGATAACACTTAAGGGAGTTCTTCATGACCTATTTCTTCAAATTTCTTCTTTTTCCTTAAATTGTAAAAAAAGATGCATTCGTGCTTTATCATTACCTATCTATTTTAAGACCACTATTTCAAAAGGATGATCGATTAACTGGTATTTTTAATAGAAATTAAAACTGAATGTTAATTCCGAACTATTTTATAGCTAATAATTCAACTTCTGACATTTTCCCTGACTTTTCTGTTTGTAAGCATGAATAAAAATCTAGTTTTAATTAGTTCTATTGGTTCATTTTTAGCATATGTTTGCAACCCTCTAAGCAACCTTTTTTTAGCATCTCACATTGTTTTCATGAGGCCATGAAAAACCTCAGGCATGGGGGAGTGGTTGTTGAGACAGTAGTAGTTAAGGTTTATTTTCTAATAAAATGGAAGTGGCAACAGAAGAAGTGGTTGGTTTGTTTCCAAAAAGATGAGGTTTATGCATCTCAAAAGGAGGTTGCCTAGCTACATTTTCTTTCTTGTTAACAGAGCTTGGAACCCAATCATTTTATGACACTTCCATTGCAATCTCAACATTCCTACATCACTGTGTTGATTGCAGTTTTTCTAGCATGATACTTCAACAGAACAAATTCAGATGTTTCTTCCTGCAGCAACAGTAATTGCTAGCATGTTATACAACTTGATACTCAGAATATGCCAGCCACAAGGAGAAGCCTACAAATTCTAGTTTGCAGAATACATTCTCAGATACCTCATTAAATTTTCATTCGGTACTGAAGAAATGTTTTTATGTGGTGGTCCGGTACTAAGCCTGTGGTCTGGTACTAGTGGTGGAATTTTGGTAAAATTGTTCTATACTTGATATTTCCCTTGTTTAACAAAGCACATTTTAGGGAATGGAGGTACGGGATTATTATTACATTCTTTCCATTAAGGATTATATAAATTATGTGCTAAATTTTTTGGTTATTTTCATGTACAGTTTCCATCTTCAGCTATCAATATCACCACCATTATTTCTTTAAGTGCAACTTCCATGTGTATTCCACTCTTGTTTGCTAAGACTACCAGTGCATCCATCCTATTATCACTGAATTCCTTTGTGAAGTAGTTATCGTCACGAATGAGCAAAAAACACCCATCTTATCACTCTGTTTCTACCCCCTGTTACTTATTTTCGTGTTTTTGTTCGAGTGTTTCTCTATTCCGGTACTGCAGAATTATGTTCCAGTACCATTCTGTTCTGTTACTGCTCTGTTCCGGTGCTATATTATTATGGTACTATCGTGTTCCAGTACCATCTGTTCTGGTACTGCAGAAACCTCCTCCGTTATTTATCTGGTATTGATGCCAAAGTGATATGATCTTTGTCATGTGTTTACCATTGTTTTCACTTCAGGTAATTGGAGGTATGAGCTAATCTTTTCATGTTCTTTTTATCAAGGATCATTTAAGTCTTGTGTTGAATTGTTCTTTACTCTCATGTACATATTCCTCATACATTGTTACACTCACCCCTAAATGAATCATCCTTACTATTCTTTAAGGAGATATTTTCACATTTAGTTCTATATGATAATGGGTGCACTTGTCTTATTACCTCATCATTTTGAAAAAGTGATTGCTAATTGAAATATCCATTGAAAAGTGGTGACACCATTATGTTTAATACTAATCTAGTTGATTCAATAAGTTCTTATCCAAGTTTATTTTACAAGTTTCTCTTGGGAGGTATTGATGAAAACCTCATGTGGCGGACTGCCCTTGCAAAACCTCAATGAACTTTCATGAGAACCCTAATAGGATTAACTAGAGGGACCTCTTAGTCATTATCCGAGATGTTCCATTATACATTGAATAGCTGAGATTTAAGTCTAATGTGGATGATGTCAC
>JASDQU010010044.1:96652-108052 GCA_032191745.1 Picea mariana | reverse complement strand
AGTTCCCTTGGTGCAAATCTTGGTGGTAGTAACAAATATTCAAATGAGAACTTTGAAGACTGAAGTGGGGAAAGGTTCCATGTGAACAACACTTGGACATGGGTTAGTCAATCCTAAGAGATGGGGAATCCTTGTATAAAGGGTTCACTTGACATGGTGGTGGATGAAAACATTAGGAAATATGGAGACGTTGTTGGGGGGCCCGTGAAGAGTTATCTTTTCTTTTTAACGACTTGCCCAACCTGAAATTGGTTCAACTGGAGATAGGGTCCAACAGTTGGAAGAGCACTGGATGTCTTGCAGTGTCTGGTGCCCCCTTGATGACCATTAAAAATATGGAGGACTGAGTACTGTCCATGCTCGATCGTACTCATAACCGCATTAGGTCTCTAAGGTGAACAACCTCTGGTCAATAGAACACTGTAGGTAAGGGAAGTCAACAAAACAGATCCGTAACTTTGGGAAAAGGATTGGCTCTGAGGGTTGGGCCAAGGGGTCTGCGTCTTCAACCCATGGGAAGTCTACAGTCTTATCGACTTGCTCTTGTGGCGAGGGTGGGCTGTCACGTGTTGATTGGGATATGAATGTAGAATGTCCCCTCGCGGGGGATTTTCCATAGGCGGTGAAAAGTCGACTCAGAACTAGTACGGACAAAGGGAATCCAACTGTTTAATTAAAACAAAGCATTGTGATCATCCCTGTGAATGCTGACACAATGTGAATCATTCCCAGTGCTCTAAATGTCAAAGTGAAGAAATTCAACCAAACGTGGGTAAACGACGGGAGTAACTATGACTCTATTAAGGTAGCCAAATTCCTCTTCATCTAATTACTGACACGCATGAATGGATTAACAATATTCCCATTGTCCCTATCTACTATCTAGAAAAACCACAACCAAGGGAACGTGATTGGTATAATCAACGGGGATATATAAGACCCTTATAATCAGTGGGGATATCTCCATGAACCTTGAATTAAATGGTCTCCCCTAACAAAATCACTCCCTCACACATTATGACCCAAACAATGTTAAACCCTAAGACATTATGGCCTTGAACACACTAACCCCTTGATACACCTTGACACTTAAGCCATATGAAACCTAATGCAATAACCCCTTAATACCTTATGACCAAAAACACACTAAGCCATTAATATGCTATGACCACTAATAATTATGGTCCTAGACATTGTGTACCCACTAATCCCTATATATGAAACTTGACACGACTAACCATTGAAACTGCAATCACCCCCTTGCATATAGAAACCATGAAGACACGACCCCCCTAAGAAACTATAATCCCAAATGCACTATCCCCTTATAAATGCATTTACCCCTTAAGACATTATGATGTCAAACACACTAACCCTCTCATACACCGACCCCTTAATACATTATTACTTTGAACACACCAACCCCCTAATAGAATTTGATCATTGATCCCTTTAATGATCCTTGATGCAATAAACCCCTAATAATTATGAATTTGAACACATTAATGAATCCCTATTATATGATAACCCCCAATCACTATCAACTTGAACATGGTATACCCTTTGATCCCTATGACACTTGAAACAATCACCCCTAGTGAACATAGTGTGACCTCAAACAAACTAACAAATGAATACATTATGGTTATGAACAAAGTAACATCATAATGGATTGACCCTACTAATACACTATGACTAACCTCATATTAGTAACTCCATATTTTCTATCACATTCTTGTGTATTCCCTTTGTTTGATACCATACCGATTTCTAAATCCTCCACTTTGAACTTTGTTTCTTATAAAAAGATCATTGTGTTTGCTCTCTCTTTTTCAATTTTCATCCACATGGATATTTTTTGGTTTTAGTTTCATTATCCCCGATGTTTTTTTGGTTTTAGTGTCATTATATTCCTTGTCTCCAAGTTTTCCCCACATCACATTTTCCAAATTTGGCTCTAGTGAGCATGGAGTTTGGTATCCAACCAATACAAATCTTGGAGTCCCCATAAATCTGACATTTATATATACCTTTCTGTGCTTCTAAATTGAGGAGGGCCAAGAGGTTGGCTGAAAACGCAACCAAATTGTTAGTGACCTTACATAGTATATCCCCCAATCTCCATGAAGCTTTAATTAAATGGTCTCTCTTAACCCAATCACTCCCTCACACATTGTTAGGATATTTAGACACTTAGGAGTTAGTAAGATCTACTTGGTCTATTGTTTCATTAGGTAAAAGTTTATTTTCTAGTGTGTTTCTTTAATATGCATTAGTATGCATTTGTAGTTAGGAAATTCGACGGTCACGATATGTTCCCGACATAGAGTGATCTGACAGTTCATACTCTCCTTGATCTTAATGACCATTGATCCATGGATTAACACTCGATTGGTCCATGATCCATATTTAAAGAGCATGGAGGGTCATTTTCCGATGATCGATTGTGAGAAACTCTCTTGTAAAATCTCTCTGTAATCTTTTTCTTTGCATTAATAAACTGCTCCAAGTGGCCGCGTTGGCTGGGGCCGTGGATGTTTCCCCATAGGTTTTACCACATGAAAGCATCAGTGTGTTGATATTTGATCTGGTTATGTGAGTGTTTACTGAAGGTTTTCTTCCTCTATTGGAATACTTGTGTTGTCGAACATGGTATCAGAGCCTGTTTGAAGACCCGCTCCTGTTGAAGATCGAGATCGTGAAGACGAGTTTCCTCATATCCTCTTTATATCATTTTCATACATTTTCGGGTAGAGAGGATTGTTCCATTGCATCCAGAGCACTCATTTCAGTCAGGAACACTTTTCGTTTCACTCGAAAAGGTTTCCGTTTGCCCAAGATACGACCATTATAGTCAGATCCAGAGGTATAAAGTTTTTTGGGTTTTATTTCGGTTTTGTATTTTTTTATTTCCAGGTTTCTACTCTTTTAGATATGCGTATACTCTTTGCCCCACACCCCGTGTGATGTCAGAAAATTAGAATCAGATAGGAAAAGGTGCATCTTCCGGGTAAGCTAACCGAGATCTAACCCTTGTTGTCATCAAGAAGCGGAATTTTTTTTCTTGTGTGAAAAGAGTTTTTTTTTAGCAAGCTCTCCAAGGCCGTCCTCAACAACAACAACAACAACAACAACCCCAATCCTCCTTCTGAACATTACAATATGTTTTGCTATATCATTTGGTTAAAAGTTGCCTTATTAAGTAAGAGGTCTTGAGTTCAAGTGTCTCTTTTGTTACCTTTTTTGAAAAGGTTAATGCTAAAAATTGTAAAGTGTATTTCACTTCAAGTATAAAAGTGAATCACTATAAGTAGCTTTAATATTTTGTTTTAGAGTTATTTATTTTGCATGAAAATTTTCTATTATAAAGCAACTTCATTTTAAAAGTGATCTTCGCTTCTCTTTATAAAAGTGGGTCACTTCATCAAGCAACTTACACAATCACGTGGTCATTTGGTTACTGATTGTGACTTTTTAAAAAAGGACATAACTCTAACATCGGAAGTCCATTTTCAGTGCCATTTTTTTTTAAACCGCATAACTTTTCGAGATCTTTCCATCCAGATCACCAGTTTTAGTTTTTAAATCCACATTATTTGCATATTTAATATGTATTCTACAAGTACTGTCTTGCTTACCAACAACAACTACTTCCAATGGAAATCTCATATGGAAGATTTATTAAGAAGTAAAGGCTTGTACCAGATTACCTTGGGAAAGGAAAAAGCACCCACTGATGCAGATAAGAAATCCAAGTGGGATAATAGGAATGACGAAGAATGTGGACTCATCAGAATTTCCATCACTCCTGATTTAAGGTACCACATTCAAGACATTGATGACCCCGAAGAAGCTTGGGAAAAGATTGAATTTGTCTTTGGTACACTCAATATTATTCGAGCACAACAGTTAGAAACTAAAATACTGACCTTGAGTCCAAGTGATTTTTCTTGCCTTGGAGACTATCTATCTAGGTTTAAAACACTTAGAATTTTATGTGAAGAATGTAAGATAAAGATGGAGGAAGAGCATTGCATCTATCTTATTCTTTCTAAGCTAGGTAGTGCATATTTTGTGTTTGTATCTACCTTTTATGCCATGAGAGAGGCTCTAGGGGAAGAAACTTATGAAAAACCCACTCTTGAGTCCTTTTGTGCTTCTTTGATTCGAGAGGAAGATAAGCTTGTACAATTTGGAGTGATCAACACTGCAGTTCCCTCCAACAAAGCCTTAGTTGCCCAGCATAAAGATAAACCCAAGTATCCCAAGAAGCAAGATCCTTTCTACAACAAAAAACAACATAAGGGTCCCAAACCTTCTCAGACAACTTCGGCTCCTACTGGTGACAAAGGAGCAAAATATAAAAGTAAGAATACTAACAGACATTGCAACTTTTGTGATAAAGATGGTCATGATGAGTCCAAATGTTTCAAGAAGATGGCAGCTTTAGAAACAACAATGAGGAAGCACAACATCAATATTGATTCTACTTCTTCTTCTCATAGACATGCACTTTCTGCTTCTAGTTTCTCCTTCAATGAAAATTCTACTTCTACTACTTCTTCTTCTGATGAGTGGCTTATTGATTCAAGAGCATCTTATCATATGGCTAAGGATAAAGCCATATTTTTTTCTCTAAATGAATGTAACACCAAGAAAATATTTGTTGGTGATGATAGATCTCTTAGTGTTATAGGATCAAGTAGATAATCGTCATTTCAATGATGTATTATGTGTTCCAAGTCTTTATTGTAACCTTCTATCAGTATATCAAATCACTCATTCAGGTGAAGGTAAAACCGTCGAGTTTTCACCTCACCAAGTTGTAATCAAGGATCTAAAAGATCCTAAGCATGTTCTTGCAACTGGAATTGTTGATGATATTACTAGGTTGTACAAGTTTGACAACTTTGGGTAATCAACTTTTTCATCGATTTTTTTTGCTCATAGTGATGACTTGAGAAAACTTTGGCATGAGCAGTTTGGTCATCTAAACTATCGCTCATTGCAACAACTATGTAATCAACAGATGGTGACTAGTATTCCTCTTGTTTCATTCAAAGATGGTGTTTGTGCCGTTTGTGTTCTCGACAAACATCATCAAGACAATTTTGAAAAATGTGCCTCTTGGCAAGCCTCGGGTCCTTTGTAGCTTGTTCACAGTGATTTGTGTGGTCCCCTTTCTTCTCCTTCTTTTTCTGGGTGCAAGTATTTCTTAACTTTCATTGATGACTTCTCCAGACGTACTTGGGTTTACTTCTTAAAACTCAAGAGTGAAGTTTTTGACAAGTTTTTGGCCTACAAGGCCCTTGTAGAAAAGAAAGCTAGACATGAAATTCAAAGGTTAAGAATAGATAATGGAGGCCAATATGTGAACAATAATTTTACAAGCTACTGCACTACACAGGGAATCCAAATGCAACACACTGTTCATTCTTTAATGGAAAATGATACTTGGGATCTTGTACCTCTTCCAAAAGGAATAAAACTTGTTAGATGCAAATGGGTCTATAGAACTAAGTATGCATCAGATGGAAGTGTTGAAAGACACAAGGCTCGGTTAGTTTCCAAAGGATTTTCCCAAGTTGAAGGAATTGACTATAATGAAACCTTTGCCCATGTAGCCAAAATGAATTCCATCTGCCTTGTTCTTTCCCTTGCTGCCTCACATAAATGGGAGGTCCATCAGATGGATGTTAAATTTGCCTTCTTGCACAAAGATTTTCAAGAATAAATCTACATGGAACAACCTCCTGGATATGTTCAGAATGACTCTAGCCTTGTTTGTCACCTCAAGAAATCTCTTTATGGTCTCAAGCAAGCTCCCTGAGCTTGGTATGCCAAAATGGATAGCTTTCTTATTGCCACTGAATTCTCTAGATGCCATTCTGATCCTAATGTCTATACCAAGAAAGTAGGAATCCATCTCATAATCCTTTTCCTTTATGTTGATGACCTTATCCTTATTGGTAGTGACTCAAAACTTTTAAACCATGTGAAAACCAGCCTTAAGAATAAATTTGAAATGACAGACTTAGGATTTTTGCACTATTTCCTTGGCCTCCAATTTTTGCAAACCAATGAAGGAATTTTTTTTCCCAGTCTAAGTATGCTTGTGACCTTCTTCATCGCTTTCACATGGACGATTGTAAACCAACCCTTTCTCCCTTCCAGTCTGTAGTCAAGATTTCTTCCACCTGTACTTCTCCTAAAGTTGATGCCACCTTGTATCGTTAGTTAGTTGGTAGCCTCTTATACTTGACTCATACCCCTCCTGATATTTCCTTTGTTGTTGGTCTTGTTGCCCAATATATGCAAACAACCCATGAAAGCCATTGGAAAGCAGCTCAAAGGGTACTTTGCTATGTTCATGGTACAGTTCAGTTCGGGATACATTATAGTTCAGGGGGGGCTCCTTTATTGGTTGGTTTCATTGATTCAGATTGGGCCGACGACCCTGATGATCGGAAGTCTATTGCAGGTTATGTTTTTAGCCTTGGTTCAAGATTTGTCACTTGGGCCCGTAAGAAACCATAGGCTATTTCAGTTTCTTCAGTAGAAGCAGAGTACCGAGCAACGGTAAATGCAAGTCAGGAAGCCCTGTGGCTTTGACATATCCTTTCATAGTTTGGATTCCAACACCAGCATCCGACTATCCTTTGGTGTGACAATCAGAGTGCCATCAAGCTCGCCAAAGACCCAGTTCAACATCAGCATAGCAAACACATCGAGATACACATGCACTTCATCAGAACGCTCATTCATGATCAAGTTATTGAAGTTCTCTTTTGCCCTACAGAAGATCAAGTTGCAAACATTTTCACAAAGTCTCTTACAGAAGCGAAGTTTTCCAAACTTTGATATATGTTAGGAGTTCAGGAAGTTGTCATTAAGGGGGGATAGTTTCTAATGCCTCCTTCCTTATCCTATTGTGTCACTATTGTAAATCCTTCAATCCTATCCCAAGTCTTTCTTAAGGGGGCATGTTAGGATATTTAGACATTTAGGAGTTAGTAAGATCTACTTGGTCTATTGTGTCATTAGGTAAAAGTGTGTTTTCTAGTGTGTTTCTTTAGAATGCATTAGTATGCATTTATAGTTAGGAAATCCGACGGTCACAATATGTTCCCGACATAGAGTGATCTGATAGTTCATACTCTTCTCAATCTTAACGGCCATTGATCCATGGCTTAACACCCGATTGGTCCATGATCTCTATTTAAAGAGCATGGAGGGCCATTTGTCGATGATCGATTGTGAGAAACTCTTTTGTAAAATCTCTCTATAATATTTTTCTTTGCATTAATAAACTTCTCCAAGTGGTCGTGTTGGCTGGGGTCGTGGATGTTTCCCTTTAGGGGTTTTACCACGTGAAAACATTGGTGTGTTGATCTTTGATCTGGTTATGTGAGTGGTTACTGAAGGTGTTCGTCCTCTGTTGGAATACCTGTGTTGTCGAACACACATTATGACCCAAACAATCATGTTAACCCATAAGGCACTATGGCCACTAACCACTAAGTCACTAATATGCTATGACCACTAATTATTATAGTATTGGACACTGTGTAAATCCTAATCCCTATGAAACTTGACATGGATAACCCTTGAAACAATCACCCCCTTGCATATAGAAACCATGAAGACATGAACCCATCGAGTCTTTAAACCCAACTCCCATACCATCAATGCATGCATCTACTATAACCATGTTAAATTTCAGTGCGTACAAGCAAAAACTGAAAAAAAATTCAATGTTGGCCCCATTCACAGGTCATTCTATGTGGGGCCAAATTAAAGCATAATTTCCACTAATTGGTAAATGGACAACCAACTTGAAAATTGTTAGATGAATCAAAGTTAAAATTGGAAATGAATATAGTATAAACCTGAATGATCTTCTCTTGGTTTTAGAGCTCATGCATGGTACATGAGCTCTTAAAAAATACCATTTTTGGAAACCCTCCCATATCGTCAATGCATGCATCTACTACAACCATGTCAAATTTCAGTGCATACAAGCAAAAATTGAAAAAAAATAAAAGTTGACCCCATTCACAGGTCACTCCGTGCAGGGTCAAATTAAAGCATAATTTCCACTAATTGGTAGATGGAAAACCAACTTGAAATTTGTTAGATGAACCAAAGTTAAAATTGGATATGAATATGGTATAGACCTTAATCATGAGCTTCTCTTGGTTTTAGACCTTGTGAACAGTACACGAGCTCTTAAAGCATACCATGTCCATGACTTGGAGAAGCATAGTTTGAAAAAATTCATTAAGATCATTTCATTGTAGAATTCTTCATGTGAGTCATATTTGAGTCTAGAAATTATCCCATATCACCAACACATGCATCTACTATAACCATGTCAAATTTCAATGCATACAAGCAGAAATTAAAAAAAATCAATGTTGGCCCCATTCACAGGTCACTTTGTGTGGGGCCAAATTAAAGCATAATTTCTAAATCATTAATATTCTTCTTCATCCAACTCAACATTTGTATCATCCCATTTAGAATTTATGTTGAAAGGAATGGCCATATAAACATCATCATCAATGTCAACATTTCCAATCATATCATCGTCAAGAACACTGTCTCCTACAATTGGTTCAACTTCTTCGAGTTCTTCAGCTAACACATCTTCATGTATCTGTGATTGTTCATGATCCTCAACATGTTGGATTAACCCCACCATATAAGTTGAAACCAACACAAATCCAGACTAACACCCAAGCAGTTGGATGTGCCAATGACAACATATATCAAGCACCCACACAATGCATCAAGGGAAGAGCTCATAGATTTATAGACGTACATTTACATGTATCATCTCATTTACATTTACATTTTATTATTTTCATCTCCTTCACATCTATGTTGCAATTTTGTCGTTTGATTGTCAAATTATTTCTGCAAGTCATATTTGAGTCTATAAGCCTGAATAAGCTTCTCTTGGTTTCAAGAATAACATATTATCTACTGAACAAGTCCAACTGCATTTCCATATCGTTAATATTCTTCTTAATCCAACTCAACATCTGTATCATCTAGTTCAGAATTAATGTTGAAAGGATTGGCCATATCATGAGCATCATCATCGATGTCATCATTTCCAATCATATCATCATCTATATCATTGTCAATAACATTGTCTCCTACATTTGGTTCGACATCTTTGAGTTCTTCATCTAACACATAGTTGATATCATCTTCATCCAGAACATTGTCTCGAACATGATCTCCTTGAACTCCTTCGACATCTTCATCTAACACGTGAACTAACTGCTCCTCTACATCATCTTCTTCCGCTACATATTATACTTTACTGGCCTTCCTCTTGGATCATATCTAACAACATATGACCAACCTCCTCTACCTGGAACTTCTGAATAAAATACTTGCTCACATTGGCTTGGAAGAACATAGGGCTCTGATCTTGGTTGAATGTTCCTTGTATTAACCATGTTAAATCTGTTAGCATGTTGATTAATATTTCTATCAAGATCACACTCATTCATTCATAGCCTGTACCATTTGACGTCGAATATAAATAATCTGAAGGATTTAAATTCACACTCAAGTATATAATCCAAATACCCATAATAGTTATTTTCAGAGACTTCTGGATGTCCGTCACTTTGAGAGGAAACATTAGTAACCTAAAACACTGCAGTTATCTAATCTGGATTTTATGAGCATAATAAAATGAATGCATATTATTAACAGATGCTTAACATAGAAGAAGAGAGATACAATAAAATTGGTTTTCTATTCAATAAGGAAATAAGATGAAACTGTAAAATGCAGTGGAAAACAAGATTGTTGGAATGGTGGCGGCTTATCTCTGAGAAGAGATGTGACGGTTGTGCTCATTCACAAGAAGATGGTTACAATGAGGCTCTGAAGGAATTTTACAATAAACATGAATGTCAAAAACCCTATACATCCAAAAACCTAATCCTAGGAGATGAAACGCCAAAAGTCATGTGGGCCCCGTTTGGATAAGTTAGTACATCAACTTCTCGGGGTCATAAATTTTGCATACGATCTCCGTTTTAGGCGCACGATAGCCCATTGGAAAGGTGTAACTGAGAAGAAAAATTTATGACTGGCCTAGGTTATGGCCCCTGACAGTTGTTAGGACCACACTATGCACCTTTTTGCCTATACTTTTTGTCATTATTATACCCTTCATCACTTGTATTTAGAATCATAATATCACTTTATCTGATCATTCCAAGGTATACAACGTCCTTTCTCATTACTATATGCTTAATCTATTTTGCATAATATTCTACATCACTTTTGTACTTAACCATTGATTAGAAATGCATAAGTGTCCAAAACTGCAGATATGCATTCAAGGCCTATTGTTGAAACACATAACCGATGCTGAAACACGGAGCTGCTACACAGTCCGAGGTCGCATATGCTGAAACACGGAGCTGCTACACATTCCGAGGTCATAGATGCTGAAACACGGAGCTGCTACATAGTCCGAGGTCACAAGATGCTGAAACACGGAGCTATTACACAATCCAGAGTTGCAGATGCTGAAACACAGAAGAAACTGCCAGAACCGACGATGCTGAAACACAAGGAAGCCGCCACAGTCAGCAGTCAACACAGTCAGAGAGCAATTCACGTGGCTGAAACAGCCCGCGAATTGCGATGCTGAAACAACACCAGCAACGATGAGAAGAAGCTGTTACACCAGCCGTAACAACAATACCTCATTCAGTTCTTGTAATAGCATTCGGTTGCGTGAAACCAAGACATCCTATGTTGATTTAGAAAGAAGATCCGATCTAGGATAGGATTGAGATGCATTGTAATGATTGTATCGAAGGGATTTCCTCTTTAAATAAGAGGAAATCACCATTCGAGATAGCCAAGTTTTGATGTACTGAAGCAACTCCAGAGAAGCGGGACGTGTTTTATTCTTTCAATTTGTAATGTGATATTTCGACAGATGAATATAAGACTGCTTTGATTATTCGTTTCTAAGCTTTCCCGTTTCAGGGGAATCTTGTGAGAAGGGAGGGCCCACCTTCATCACAAGATTCACCCATTATTTAGAAGTGTGTTAGTATAATTTCTATTCATGCTTTGTTTAACTGTCGTTTGTTGAAACACTGTTTTAATGAATTTCGCTTTGCTGAAACACTACTGACTCTATCTTAGTTTATTGAATGGAATTTGTAATTCTTTTATCAGCAATCATGTGTGATGATTTTATGCTAGCAGAGATTTGATTAAAGGTTCCTGCTCAGACAGAAAGGAATCAGAACATCATACCCTCTGTAGTATTTGTTTACTGCTGCAAGTGTGCTAGCCAGAGGTTCGGTTAAAAGGTTCCTGCTCAGACAGGAAGGAATCCAATTACCTCAA
>JASDQU010010044.1:45480-67021 GCA_032191745.1 Picea mariana | reverse complement strand
AAAATTCAAGTGTAATATAAATTGCCACCATGATCTACTTACTTGTCACTTTCCTCATTCTACCTTTCCCCAATAGGTGCTCCCCTTCAAATTTGTTGATGGAGTTGACATCCCAAATGTGATCCACATTAATACTTGCAACTATTTTAGGAAGATATTGATTAATATAAACCATGTTTTGATATACCATATATCCCTCTACCATAGAACCCTCAGGACATGCTCTTTGTCTAACCAAATCCTTCAATGATTTCAAGTGCCTCTCAACCATCCACATTGACCTTATGCGTACAAGTCCACACTTTTCAATCTCCTCAACTTGGTGTATGAGGTAGTGTTCTTTGCATTGAAAAATGTCGGAGGTAGATACTTTTAATTTCGCACATTAGATGAGGAATTTGTCTCCTCCAATACTTTATATCTTCTTTGTCAATTTCTTTAGATGACAACCATCTACAAATGATGCAAGATAATCACAGGTTTCAACAAAAAAGTATATAGTACTACATTACAAGTAAAACACATTAAGTGAAATATAAGTTGTACAACGAATTGAACAAATTACACTTTGCATATAAATTTCCAGTTACCTCATGTATTTGCCAAGATCATATATAACTTGTTTGACATTGTTGCCAAAGTTTTCTGGGAGAGATAGAGGTAGAACATACTGTAACAAAAAAAAATCATTATTTATTCTCAAATTAGTAGAAAAAAAACTAACAATATGTTTCACTAATATACAAATATATACACCAAGATAATTACCTTAACGAAGATATGCCAATCATGATTTTTTACCCCACCTAATTCTCCTTTCTTTGTTAGGATATTCTTTATGTTTGAAGAAAATCCAGTGGGAACTTTAATTTTTTGAATAACCTCTTTTACATCCTTGCTTTGATACTCTGTAAATAACTATGGAAGGGTGCTTATATTTTGGTTTCCATCGCTATTTGAATGAATCACACTTTTCATTGCACGATTGGCCTCCTTAATGTCATTACGAATCTTTACAATTGTTTCTTTGTCACTCCTTCCATCTAAGATTCGCCATATTGTTTCTGTTACATTCTTCCCAATGTGCATTGAATCAAACAAATGGAAAATTTCTAGGTGCTCATAGTAGGGGATCCTATTGGATTGTACAATAAAACTTTTCATTCCTTGTGGAAACGCCCCATTATTAATTCCTTCATGACGACCTTCAAGGTGAAGCATAATTAAATATATTACAACAACAATTGTCAATTAGTAAAGTGAAAAAATGCAATAAAAATATAAAATATTAAAAACATTTCATGTCTAATTGTTGCCCCTTGGTTATGGAAGAAAGCGAATATTACGGAAGAAAAGGTGAAACACGAACTACACAGAAGGAAGGTTGACTGAGATAAGGTCGAAGTGGTTAAATAAGTAGAAAAGATGGATTGAAGTCTAAGAGAGCAAGCCGTTGGACGAGGAGATTGAGGGAGACAGATCAACAAGGATGGTAGATCATGGACAACTCAACAAGCAGAAAAATCCACCGGTAGATGCTTTGGAGAACCTCGTGGGAAGAAAGGAAAGACAAGATGGTGAAGCCCTGAAAACATGGGTCAAGTTGACCCAGGGTTTTATACACCTAGGGTTTTTGTATCTAGGGTTTTGATACCTAGGATTTGGCCTAAGGTTGTCGGTGAGCTATTGTGATGTATAAATAACGGTCAAGAGGACCTGGGATGGGTTCGTTCCAAGTTGGTTGTTGTTAATGTAGAGAGAGAAGTATTGAGTTGTGGGAGCATTTAATATTGTAAGATCTTTAGTTGGGTGTGAAGATCAACCCTACAACTGGGTGCGCAGGGAAGGGAGATAGAGAGAAGAGAGAAGGAGAGAAGATATGCAAGCTAAGAGCAAAGATAGAACTATAATCTTTCACCCAATATATTATAAAGCATAGTTCTATGGACTTAACCCTAGGGAGGGGGTGAACCACATATATCTTGTGTTGTGAGTGATTGATGTTGTGTTATTTACTTATGTTACTTTGATGATGCATTATTATGTTAGATATGATATATAATTGTGCGAAGTAGGTTTATGCTTGGAAAGAATAGTCTGATCTCTGTGTGTGGTTGCCTTGATTCCACTTGCATTTCCTCTAGTTGTAGACACCTATGTCCTACAACCCCCTATTGCTACTTAGGGTGAGGCTTCATATGTTTCGTAGGTGTTTCCAAAGGGAGAATAGTTAGGTCTTGTTGGTGCGTTATTAGAGATGAACCCTGGGTCTACCCTTGTGCCAACAAATAGTTTCGTTGTCGGGACTAGGATCTTCTTGAGGGAATGTCAAGGTGGTTTCCATTGAAGACAGAGATTCAGAATTGGATAGAAGAAAAAGAGAAGGACTTCGTAGAAGCTCAGAATAAGAACCCTAATATTAGCACAGAAGACTGGTTGGGAAGGTATATATTTATTGATATACACTAGATTTTTTTTGGAGGGATTCATAAGGAGCTATTTGAGTGGTTGGCCATATTAGCAGATACCTAGTTTGAGATCAGATCTAGACTGCCTGTGGTTTGGACGTCAACACTGATCAAGAAGGTCAAGAGAGTTGATAACACCGTGTCGAGAGAAGTAGATCATTGGTTTTATATTAATATTAGAGGGTATATCACTGAGTTTGCTATTGACAGAGTAGAATCATATAGCCAAGAAGAGAGATATTTCTTTAAGGGACCTAGAGGAAAATTTTTACACTTCTTGAAGTTGAAGATCAAGATGTTATTGCATGAGAAGAACATATTGAAGATACAATAGTGGGTTAGATTGAAAAAGTTAATGTTCAAGAATTTAGATAGAGACAATGACACAGAGGTCAGACACACGCGCAATAGGAGAACCTTCAGAGAATTTCCTCTGGTGAACTTGTTTGAGTAGAGTCACAAACCACCAGCATAGGAAGAAGGGTTCTACAGTGGAGAAGAAGAAGAATTACTGAACGAGGAATATTCAGAGTCTGTTAGGGCAGAAGAAGAGAAGACTGAAGAACCTCGCCAAGAAGAGTCATAAGCTTCAGGGACTATGTAGAATGTTGAAGTAAGTCTTTTTACGCCTCCTATTGTTTTAACATCATTAAGTCACCAGAGTAACCTAATTTATCAGAGCACTCAGAGCATTGGTACAAGTGGTTCAGTACACACTCAGTTAGGAAACCTAGGAAGATCTATGGCAGATGAGATAAGGTTACCCACCTTTAGAGGAGATGGATCTGAAGATCCTGACCAACACTAGTTTTTATGTAAAGTTGTATGGAGTATTAATAATGTCACCGACGAAGCTGTTAAATGAGCTTAGTTTAGTACTACCCTGAGAGATCGCACACTGAGTTGGTACATGAATTTCGTCCAAGGAGTTGTCCAGCCGAAACCTTTGAATGAGATCAAGACTGCATTGATTGCTGAATTCAAGAAACCCAAGTCGGAGTCGCAGTGCATCACAAAGTTGAAAGAAATTAAGTAGAAAGTAGTTGAACCTATTTGGGAGTTTGATTAGAGGTTTAAGACCCTGACAATTCATTTGAGTTTTTAGATTCCAGATGAGTAGAACAAGGAATGGTTCATTGCTGCCCTCCTACCACACATCAGAGACCCTTTGATGCAACAGAATATTGCGTCATAGGCTGAGGCATTGGAGATTGCCGTGAAACTGGAATCGACCCCTATGACAGAATCCATCTCAGGTATGAGTCAAATCTTGAGTCAGCTAACTAGCTTATCACCGTAGGTCGAAGATATGAAAAAAGATAAGGGAAAATATAAGAGAGAATACATCTGGTGTATCAGATGCAAATCACAAGGTCATGATAAGGAGCACTATCCCCTGTTTCATGAATATTTGGCTTCTGGAGCTCTGAGCCCTTTGAAGCAAGCTACTCTACCTTGGTGTGAGGTATGTAGAAATAGACATCACCCTAGAGAATGCTATTACATGAAAAAGTATGTTCAAACACCTACGAACCTCTACTACACATTCTATAAATCCATGGGTCATGATGAGAAGGACTGTAGATCTTATGACCTCTTGCATGAAAGATCAAGGGATATCTACAAGATTTGTGGCAAAGTATAGCAAGAAGGGAACACTATGCAGTATAATTCCTCTGGAAGAGGAAACTTCAACCCTTGTGGTGGATTTAGAGGAAGAGGATGAGGAGGAGGCATGGGGTGAGGTCGAGGTCAGATCATTTGTTATAACTGCGCACAACCATGTCACTTGGAAAGGGACTGTTAGAACCCTTGTACCACTTGCAGTTACTGCAACTCATTTGAAAATGTCATAGAAGATTTCCCTACACTTTTAGCCAAACTTCATGAACGGCGAGGAGGAAACCAACAAGTACAACTAATCTCAGTAGAACCTCATGGAGTGGATCCTAGAGTCGTTGTTATCACTAGAGGAGGCGATGCTACAGGAGAAGACAGGGTGATTCTAGGGAAGACTATAGAACAATCAGGAGTCAGAAAAACTATGGAGAAGACATAGGAGTTTGATCCAAAGAGAGAGAAACAAACATTTGAAGAGGCAAGAAAAGAGTTTGGAAGAGATCACGCTTCTTCATCAAAGGCACAACCATAAGTGAGAGAACGTGGAATGCCTTTGGCCTTTGATCAGTCTGGTTTTTCTGGAGAAGGAAAAGAGGTAAGCATACTCATGGAATTCTTATGCACTTGCATTAATTTGATAAAGGATGAGAGCGTTGTACAAGAGCTACAAAAATTGATCAAAAAGTATGAGCTAGTAAAGGTAGATCCCTTACTGAGTAGAGTAGTACATAAAGTATGCAAAAAGAGAAGGACAAATAAGGAACTACACCTTAATTCTCAAATTGGAGATTATGATATAGATTATGTGGTCCTCAACTTAGGGTCAGAGGTCAATGTCATGACGAAGCAAACCTGGGAACCGATGGAAAAACCTAAGTTGATCTATTAACCCATCAGGCTTAGGATGGCCAATCAACACACTGTGAGCCCCTTCGGAAGATTGGAACATGTCCCCGTGGACTTCGATGGGGTCATAACATTTGTGGACTTCGAGGTGATTGAGATAGTCAATGATAGTTGTCCTTATCCCGCAATGTTAGGAATTGATTGGGCTTTCAATAATTCTACTGTTGTTGACTTGAAGAAAAAAAGAATGGCATTTGAAGGTGATGGCCTCAGGGTCATCGCACCATTGGATCTTGATAAAGGTACCAGATACATAAAGCCCATCAGAGAATAAGACCATGCATATGAGTTGGAGAATATATACAAACTGACAACAAGACAAAAAGATTACATTAATCCTACAACAGATGGGAATTTAAGTTGGTGAAGTGACAACGCATGTTCATTAGACTCAGAAGAAGTATTGGAGAATTGGCAGAATAAAATGTATGAAGTATCTACATGGAAATGTGCTAGACTGACTAGAGAAGTTCACTAGATCGACACAACAGTAAGTAATTAACCCACATTTGATGGTTTGAATCACTTAGAAACTTTCTTACTGGAATTTGAAGAAACTGTACCAGTACAACAGAGACTGTTGGAACTGGACATGGCTTTGAAAGCTACTCCATCAATATGGTGGGGAACACATAAAAGAAACATCATGAACTAGATACAATGTTGCACTTTGATGACAATGCAATTTTTAGAACAAGTCGAAGGATGTGAAGTTAGGTACACAGGTCAAAGCTATCCAAAAGACCATGTGCGAGGTTGTGAGGAGGCCTAGAGAAACATTCCTCAAAAGCAGTGGGTGCATAAATTCATCAATACTCTAGACACAACTCCTATCAACTAGTACCTTCAATCAGAACTGCGCCTTGCCACTGTAGATTGGCAAGGTATGACTTAGAATTTTGTAGCTACGTTTTTATTTGAAAGTCAACACCCTATGGTAGATCAAGCTTTATAGGTTGTAAGACAAAGAGTCTTTGAGGAAGCACCTAGCCTCCCTATGGAGCAAGAAGAGGATGAATGGACTGCACCTCTTCAGAAATTTCAAGGATGTTACAATATCAATGCTGATGAAGACGATGATCCTAGGAATGTGAACATCGCAAAAACGGAAGGAAAAAGAGACATTTAAGGACCAGGAGTTGAACTACCTTTTATTGGACAACTAATCAAAATCAATAAAATTAATATTGGAACAGAGAAAGCACCTAAGCTTGCTAATGTTGGAGATTATTGGGATGATGCCACTATTAATAAGATCACAGAGTTACTGCACGAATATTAAGACTTGTTTCCAACCAAGTTCACTGATATGAATGGAATTAAAGGGCCCATGGGAGAGATGAATATCCCCTTGAAACTAGATGCAAGGCCAGTTACACAAAGACCCTATTATAGATTGAAGCAAGAATCATAGAACCTGTTGAAGAATCGGAGTGGATTAGCCCTATGGTGGTTCAGGATAAGAAAACAAGAGAGATTAGAATCCGTGTAGATCTCATGAATCTGAATGTTGCATTTCTAGATGATCCATTCCCTACACCATTTACAGATGAAGTGTTATATAATGTGGGTGGACAGGAAATCTACTCCTTCACCGATGGATTCTCAGGATACCATCAGATTAGGATTTCCAAGGAATATCTCCATAAGACCACGTTTGCAATAGAATGGGGATCCCACCAATACACAATGATGCCTTTTGGATTGAAGAATTTACCAACCATATTTTCTAGGGTGGTGTTTGAAGCATTCAAGGAGTTTTTACATAAATTTCTAGAAGCATATTTTGATGATTGCACTATTTTTAGCTTATTACAAAATCATATTGAATTCTTAAGACTAATGTTGGATAAGTGCAGGCAATGTCAGATTTCCCTGAATCTGAAGAAGTGTATCTTCTTTTCTCCCTTTGGAGTGTTGTTGGGCCATATTGTGTGTAAGCAGAGGTTACTGGTAGATCTGTCCAATATTGCTATTATTGTCGATCTACCCCCTCCTACTTCGTTTAGACAGTTGTGCACTGCGCTGGGACATAATGAATACTATAGGAAGTTCATTAAGGGATATGCATAGATTACAACACCTATGGAGAAGCTTCTGAAGAAAGATTGTTAGTTTTAATGGACAGAAGAATGCCAACAGAGATTCGACACACGGAAACAAAAAATGGTTACTATGCCTATTATGGTTTTCCCAGATTGGAGCAAGGAATTTCATGTGCATGTCGATGCATCTTCTATTGCACTAAGAGAAATGTTAGCACAACCAGGAGCAGGAGATATTGACCACCTTCTAGCCTTTTCTAGTAGGAAGCTCTCAACAGCTGAGATAAATTACACCACCACTGAGAGAGAAGGTTTAGCCATGGTGTATGCATTGCAAAAGTTTCGTCACTACTTGTTAGGAGTACACTTTAAGATGATCATTGTGATCACTCCATGTTGAAATACCTAGTAAACAAGACAATGTTGGGGAGAAGGATATGAATATGGATTCTGTTATTTTAGGAATATCATTTTGAAATTGTGGTAAAGACAGGAAGGATGAACAAGGGACCTACCCACTTGTCTAGGTTGGAACATGGAGAGGAACCTACTAGTTTGGAGGATACACTACTGGATGCACAATTGTTGGCCATTAGAAAGGTTGATGATCAATTCACCGAGATAGTTCAATTCCTATCAATAGGAATAACACCTCGTGAATACACATTCATTTAGAAGAAACAACTGGTAGTGCACGCAGCAGATTTTTTTCTTATAGCTGGACAACTATATAACATGGGACCTGATGAGATCCTGAGAAGATGTTTTATGGAGCTAGAACGACCACTGATTTTAGCAGAATCTCATGAAGGCATCATAGGAGGACACTACACAGGAAAAGTAACAACACAGAAGGTTCTTAGAGCTGGCCTCTGGTGGCCCACTTTACACAGAGATGCTAAAGAATACTACAGAGCCTGTGATGTATGTCAACGAGTTGGGAAACCGTCTAGAAGAGATGATGTGCCTTTGGCACCCCAACGAACTTTACAAGCATTTTAGAAATGGGCCATTGATTTTGTGGGACCTATAAAACCACCAGGGAAGTGCACAGGAGCCAGATACGTCATCATTGTGATAGAGTATTTGACCAAATGAGCAGAAGCAAGAGCGGTTAAGGACTGTAGTGAAACTATAGTTGCACGTTTCATATTTGATGATATCATAACCAGGTTTGGATGCCCAAATATCCTCATGAGTGATCAAGGTACACATTTTATTAATAAGATTATTGAAGCCCTCTCTCGGGAATTTGAAGTTCACCATCATAAGAGCACCCCATACCACCCGCAGGAGAATGGTACAGTTGAAGCCTTCAACAAGATCTTGGAGACAATGCTGACGAAGATTTGTAGTGTAAACATAGATGACTGGGATTTGATAGTACCAACAATGTTATGGGCCTATATAACTACTTGTAAGAAGTTGACAATGCATACTCCCTTTAAGATGGTTTATGGCATAGAAGCAGTTGTACCCATGGAATATTTAGTTCCAAGCTTAAGAATTGCAGCCTTTACAGATATGGATGACACTGGTGTTGTTCAAGAGAGGCTGGCATAGTTGGTCGAACTAGAAGAATACAAATTTATTGCAAGATTTCATCAGCAGGTTCAGAAGGAACGAGAAAAGGCCTACCATGACATGGATATCAAGAAGAAAACATTTAAGGAAGGAGATATAGTATTGGTATATGATATAAAGTTCATAAAGCATCCAGGGAAGTTCAAAATACATTGGCTAGGCCCATATGAGATTGCCTATGTTATAGAAGGAGGAGTTGTGCAACTGAAGACTTTGAATGGGGAGTAGAAGGAAGGCTTGGTGAATGGTAGCCGGTTGAAATTGTACTATGACAACCAGATGCTTCACAACTCTTGATAAAAATAGAAGGAGAAGGGTCTAGGTACCAGGTGTAGTTGATACTGGGTACTAGACACAAGAAAGATAGTCTGCACACATGGTGGAGGAACATAGCAGAAATCATAGGCTACATTGTGCAGTCTGAAGTCGAGGTACAACATAAGATTCAGATCAGATTTCCTTAGGACGAGTCACAGGTGAGTGTTGGGGGCATGTTGGCCCTTGGTTATGGAAGAAAGAGAATATTACGAAAGAAAAGGAGAAACACGAAATGTGTGGAAGGAAGGTTGACTAAGATCAGGTTGAAGTGGTTAAAGAAGAAAAAAAGATGGAGCGAAGTCTGAGAGAGCAAGTCGTTGGACGAGGAGATCGAGGGAGATAGATCAACAAGGAAGGTAGATCGTGGACAACTCAGCAAGTGAAACATGCCACCGATAGATGCTTTGGAGAACCTTATGGGAAGAAAGGAAAGACAGGCTAGCGAAGCCCTGAAAACATGGGTCAAGTTGACCTAGGGTTTTAGACACCTAGGGTTTTGGTATCTAGGATTTTGACACCTAGGCTTCGACCTAAGGCTGTTGGTGAGCTCTTTTAATGTATAAATAAAGGTCAAGAGGACCTGGGATGGGTTTGTTCCAAGTTGGTTGTTGTTAATGTAGAGAGAGAAGTATTGAGTTGTGGGAGCATTCAATATTGTAAGATCTTTAGCTGGGTGCGAAGATAAACCCTGCAGCTGGGTGCACAAGGAAGGGAGATAGAGACAAGAGAGAAGGAGAGAAGATCTGCAAGCCAAGAGCGCAGATAGAACTGCAAGCTTTCACATAATATATTATAAAGCACAGTTCTGTGGGCATAGCCCTAGGGAGAGGGTGAACCACATATATCTTGTGTTGTGAGTGATTGATGCTCTGTTCTTTACTTCTGTTACTCTGATGATGCACTAGTATGTTAAATCTGATATATAACTATGTGAAGTAGGTTTATTCTTGGAAATAATAGTCTGATCTCCGCGTGTGGTTGCCTTGATTCCACTTGCATTTCCTCTGGTTGTAGACACCCATGTCCTGCAACCCCCTATTGCTACTTCGTGTGAGACTCCATCTGCTTTGCAGGTGTTGTCGAAAGGGCCAGTAGTTAGGGCTTATTGGTGCATTATTAGAGTTGAACCCTGGGTCTGCCCTTGTGACAACAATTATACATAGACATTTTGATCCATACCTTGACAATTTCTATTATATTGCAACTGCCATAGACGAGGTGTCATTCTCTGTGGTTTTAATCCAGTCTCTTCTTTCCCATTGAAAATAACTTTTTCGATACTTCGATACCTATGGTTCTTAGAGAGGAAGTGCCTATACTCATCAAACACCTCTTTTCCTAAAATTCTTGAACAACGAGATTTCATCTTAGGACCACAAATTGGACACACAAATTTACCCTTTGTTTGAAGACCTGGAAGAGATGGATTGAATTTGATATCAATTATTCGAAATATGATTAATGAAGGGATTATGTATTAAAAAACATGCATGATATGAACTTCATAAAATTAAACACTATTAAAGTGTAGTGTAACGTTATAATATACCACAAAAGTGTGTTAGCCCTGTGGCATCGTGAATTCTCCATACAAGTATTGCAATTGAAATTCCCTTTGTGCACCTACTAGTCTAGAGATATCATACATAGTGATGCCCTTCCATAACTCTAGTAACTCATTGATAAGAGGCTCAATATATACATTCATATCTTTGAATTGGTACTTAATTGATTGAACAAACAATAGAAAATTACTATATATATGAGTAAATAAAAAAATATCAAACATAATTATAAGACATAATTGAACATATATGAGTACAAAAAAAAATATAAGACATAATTATGAAACAAACAAATCAAATGCGATGTTACCATGCTAAAATAAATTATTCTAAAAAAATACCTGGAACAATCATTGCCAACATTATGTGCTCCATCTTTATTGACATCCATGGAGGAATGCTATTGTTGATAAAAAAAACTGGCCACACCGAGGAAATAGATCTGAGCTCTCCAAATGGATTCACACTGTTAGCTGCCAATGAAAGCCTAAGGTTACGAGGTTCGACTTTAAAATGTGGCCATATTTCCTCTATATTGTTAAGTGCAAATCCATCTATAGGCATTCGAGGAACACCATATTTGCTTCTATTTTTTGCATGGTAATCCATAAATTGTGTTATGCTTTTGCACCCGAACAATTGTCACAATCATGGAATTATGGGAATATAACGAAGAACCTTGTGAGGCACCTTTTTTGTTACTTGATCGGTTCGATATCTACTAATTTGGCATTTTGGGCATTATTCTTTCGACACATGTTCTCCATAATACATAATATGATCATCAGGACATGCATGAATAACTTGATACTCCATTCCAATATCTTTCATAAAGGCATGCAAATCTTGGTACATGCGACATAAAATATTTGACCTTGGTAATATAAATTCACCTAACAATCTACAACATACAAAATAAACACTGGTTAATGTAAAGAATATTGAGTATACACATTGCATCCAAATTTTACAGATCATGATCAAATAACAATAAAAATATAGGAAAAAATAAAACCTTTATTATCATGTACTAAATGTGACGAAAGATATTACATACCTTAGGAGTTGTGTGACAAAAGTGTTTGAAAAACCATTCATAACCTTTAAGTTCACCAACAACAATATAGAAGAGAAAATACTTGTTTTGGAGCCTTCATAAATAGGTTGTGTTTCGTTCTCAAGTATGGGTATATCAAAAACACCATCAGGTTGACCATGATCATCATCCATTCCAACATTATTAAATGTCTTCTAGATTTATATATTTGTCCCATCTTCTTCAACTGTGTTATAATTAGCATCATCATATTCTTCCATAAGATCATTAACTTGATCTTTAATATTTGCTCCATGTTCTTGAACAGGTGCTTGTACAACCACGTCTTCCTCCATGGGAAGTGAAGAAGGGTATCGTTCCTTTATAATTACAAACAATCAAGTAATATTAGTGTATATATAAAAAATATTAAAATGATACAAACACTGACAAATATAATATAGGTAAACAAAGACAACAAAGACAAAGATAGACACTTTTCTAGACATGTAGAAAGAGAGACACTTTGTGAGATATATAGTCACAACCAACCAAAAAAACATATTCTTATTTCGTCTTCATCAATATGTCATATTATTTCTTGATTTCACTTGGAGACCACAAGTGTTAAGTGGATGGAAACTTCCCTGGGCCCAACTTAGAGACTACTATTTAATTCATAAGGGGTTGAGAGTTGAGAAAGTATGGGTTAATGCATTAGTGATGCAAGGGTTAGGGGTTAGGGGTTAGGGTTTAAGGGGTAATTAGGGGTCAAGGATTGGGGTACTTAATGATTTATGGGTTTATAAGGGGTTAAGGGCTAATATATTAGGGGTTAACATGTTATTTTCCATCCAACGGTTAGGGGTACTTAGAAGTTGGTATTATATATGGAGCAATCAACTTAGGTGAGAGCAAGACAAATACAACAAATCAATGATGAAACTTGTGAAATTTATCAAGATGTTTATGAATATGTTGAACAAATATAGGAAAAATGTTATTTTTCTTGACATGTATAAAGAGAGACACTTTGTGAGATATATAGTCACAACCAATAAAAACAACCTATTCTTATTTCACCTTCATCATTATGTCATATTCTTCCTTGATCTCACTTGGTAAACATAAATTTAAAGTCGATGGCAGCTTTCCCACAACTTGGAGACCATGGGTTATAAGGGGTTGAGATAAACTTATATAACTCTTTGATCCCTAACCCTTAATGCAACCCTAACCTCTAAACCATTAAACCCTAACCCTTTAATACCTAACCCCTAACCCCTCAGACCTTATCCCTCTAATCCTTAACACCTTAACCCTATTCACCCTAACCCCTAACCCCTAAACCCTTAACCAATAACCCATATCCCCCCAAGCCCCTAAATTATTAACCCCTAACCCTTACTCCCTAAAACACCATTAACCTCTAAATCCCATATAAGGACCTAAACCCCCTAAACCTACCTTAAACCCTAACACCTTAACCACTGAGCCTTAATGAATTTATTAACCCTTAAACCAATAAAATATTAAACCCTAACCCATTACACCCTATACCCCTATACCTTAAACCCCTTAACCACTAAACCCTAATTAAAATATACATTTTATGTTTACTTCTTCTATTCTTAACTTACTCTCAATTTGTTGTGTACATAGAATATATCCATAAAGAAAAACAAATTCATTATTTTTATTCTACATTTAACATATAAATGTTTACAAAAAAAATCTGCAATATAAAGACATATAATGAATAAATTACCAAGGGACGATATTCATGCATGCCTTCAAGGTGTCGATACTCTGTACAATGTTTTTTAACTGTTTTTATTAAAAGTCTCCTTCTATTATAGTGCCTGCACTTTTTGCAAGGGAAATAACATTTTCAATCACCCAAAGCCTCCAATGCATCTCTCATGTCTCCTTGTCTTCCCAGAGGAATGTTATGTGAAATTTTCCCTTACCAAATGTTCCGTGATGATTATCTTCAAAAATCAACCAAAGTAGTATAACTATTTGTAATGCAAGTAATATAATAAAAAAAATGTTTATTCTGACCAAAAAATATCCCCTATGTATAAACTAATTTGCAAATCGTCGCTTGTATAGAAACCACATTGAACATCTCTAATATTTCAATTTTTTCTAGTTATATATCCCTTTTTCGTCAGACTTCTGATGGATGTTGATCAAAGAGACGTTGCTTAATGGTAAAAAAATATTGACTTTCTCAAACTTTGATATGGGGATACTTGATTTAGTCAACCGTCGGATATTCGACGGTGTCTTGGTGCATTGGATATCCGACAATTGTTAATTAATCTTCGAATAACCAACGCTTATGTCACGATTGTCGAAGTACCGATGAACATCGGGGACTTTTTAAAAAAAATACAAAAAAAGAAAATAAAATCTGACAATAGGGATGATTTTATCAAAACTGTCGTATTATGGCGTCAATTTTTCCGCTGATATGTAGTAGTGCATGACAATAGGTGATAGAAAAAATTAAATATGAATACATATAAAATCTCTTGTTTTTCTTGAAATTTGATAATTGCAAAGATATTTCTCTAGAAATGATCTTCAACTAGTCGAAAATTTCTTGTTCATGAACTATCAATGTAAAATATAAAGAGCCAACCGAGGAATAGATGTTGTAGAGTCTTGACTTGTCACTCTGGAAAAAATCCATGTTATCTCTCGATAATGGTTTTTTAGTAAACTGGCCTGAATATTGGATAGGTCTTTAGGCATCATTGCAAGATCTTCAAGATATTCTTGCAAAAGTTCTAGTCCATTGTTTATTTCCTTCAGGAATCTTCTGACTTTGTCTCCTTTGAATGTAATTGTTGGCTCGAGAAGTTTTAACGTTCTTTTAAAAACTGATGGTGATAAAGAAACATGAGATTCTTCTTGGAGTTGGATTATCCTTCGATTTTGATCATATTTTTATATACACCAAGAAACTATCTCTCTAGAATCAAAAAATTCTGGTACACAACCTACTAAGGCAATGCCTAATGTCTATACTTTTTCTTCATTCCTTTCTGGCAATGGAAGTGATGAATAATACCAGTATGACCTCGACCACTAGAAACTTTGATCCTCCCACCCAAACAAGTTTAGAGTATCCCCTCATAATTGTTCTCTTCTTCTCATTGTCATGTTTGATGAATTTGGCGGACTCTTGTACAGTCACTTTGAAACATTAATTTCAAACTAAACTCTTTTTCGATAATATAACTGGAAGATCTTCTTTTAAAGGAAGGATTAATATGAAGTAAATTCGGGTTAATGGAGAATTGCCTCAAAATTTTTTCCATTAATAATGACCTTTAAATATTTTAATTAGTTGTTATCCTCCACAAAATTAGCATTAAATATATCTTGGGGAAAGTGACAAGACAATACATGTATTATAGCAGAGGATTGGATGTGCATGTCAAGAGATATTAGAATCAATACAAACCTGTGGGTCTGCCAACCCACAATGAAACTCAAGAAATAGTTAAGTATGGGGTTGCATTGGTCAGACTTAAGGAGAAGATAATTTCAAAGATTTATGACCTACAAACCTGTGGTGAAATAAAAAATCAACTAAGTGTTGAGTTATCAAGAGAGTAAAGAACATTTCTAGAAAATGACTAAGTGTCGTAAGTCAGTCGATCGGACTTGTAGTGATGACAATCAATTGAATCGTGGAAGTGGTTCATACCTGCGATGAAAAACTCAAAAAGATTCTAAGTATAGTGCAATATGAGGATCGAGAAACATGGTGTGCATTTTGGTGATGGTGGAGTTTTGGACTTTAACAAGAACAAACCCATGAGAAACACAAAATGAGCTATGTGATGGTGAAAAACAGATACAATGGAATATTGAAGTGCATTCTGACGATGACAAAAAATGAGACTTTCAAGGCAATATGCTCGAACCCATGAAATACTTCAAGAATACTCTAATTATTGGTGCATTTTGATTATGGCGGAACAAAATGGTGCACTTATGGGACAAAAAAAGTTACAACAAGACTCATGAACCCACCATAAAATTGATTTTTTTTTATAAGTGTAGGAACAAGATATACAAGAGAGAGATGTATGACTTAGCATATTTTAGGATCAACAAGAGCATAAGCCTTATCTTGGTTGGTTCAATTTTCCCTCCGGAATCTAATATGACTCCCGTCGCACCTGCCACCCCAAGGAATTTTAGAAAGAATATCAACACCACATGGAAGATTGAAAAACAAGATGGTTCTATGGCTTCAAGTTTCAAGGATATAGTAGAGGAGGGGTTGAACTACGTTGGATCCATATACAAGGCCGAGAGGAGAGAAACAATAGTAGAGGTTTTGATATTATCCATTTTTTTCCCAAATTTTTGAACCCCGTTGATAATCAAAACCTAATAGAGGAAGTGGATAGGGAAGAATTACTTTCTCTTATGTAAAACATCCAAAAAGATAAAAGTACTAGCCTAGATGGTTTGCCTATAGAGTTTTTGTTGGGATGTTTTGATTTTTTAAGGTAATTTAAGGATGGTTATTGAGGAATCTTGATCCATTCAGAAGACATTGGTAGCCTTCAATACTAATTTTGTTGCATTGATTGCAAAGTCTAATAATCCTTTATCCTTTGAAAAATTTAAACCCATTTCCTTATGGAATTGCATTTACAAAATCATTTCAAAAATAATATTCAGGATGTTAAAGGTAATCTTATCCAATGAGATATATAGTGAAAATTTTGATTTTTTAGAAGGGAGACAAATCCATGAGTGGCTCAAGAAAGTTTGACCTTAATAAAAATAAAAAAAACTCTAGGCGATGGTGGTTATGGTTGACCTCTCCAAGGCATACGATAGAGTCAACAAAATCTTCCTGTGGTTAATGCTTATACTTTTGGGATCCAATCCATAGTTTGTTAAATGGGTGATGAAATATGTTACAATATTTTTTCTCTACCCTTATAAATGGATCAACAACCCCTTTATTCAATATAGAGAGGGGATTAAGGCATGATTTCCCCCTTTCCCCTCTCTTATTCTTTATATTCACGGTAGGAATTTGTTGCAAATCCTTGTTCACTATCCCATCTTCTCCTTGTTGATGATATTTTGATTTTTTTTTACAGTACTAGGCAGGATGCCTATGGGATGAAATAAATTATAGATTTATTTTGCTTGTCTACATGAATGTAGATAAATGTGGAAAAATCCATCATATCCTTATGGTATTTCAGTTGTCAATTAGGTATATTTTCACATTTTTTTCTTTATAAATTGTCTTATGTGGATAAAGGTATGAACTATTTGGGATTCCAACTTAAGCCAAATGATTATATAAGGAGAGACTGGAAATGGTTGATTTCAAATGTGGAAAAAAAGCTAAATATTTGGTGCAATAGATGGTTGTCGTGGTCGTTCGGTATTAGTCAAACATGTCCTAGAATCTATTCTAGTTTACTAGATGTCTTTGTCATGGACCATTAAAAAAGTTTTGGAGGCTATTAGAAGGTTTTGTTATAGTTTTATTTGGTCTATATCTGAAGATAGGAAGGAAATTTATTTAGTCAATTGGAAAAACATAGCAATGCCAAAAGCATAGGGGGGTTTGAGACTAAAGAATATATTCTTATTATCTAAGGCTTTGGTTGCAAAATGTGTGTGGAGATTGGTACAAAACACATGATTATGGGCACATGTGGTAAGAGAGAAATATATTTCTCTAGATTCACTAAATAGTTGGATGGATAAGGAATCTGGTCAAGAGCTTAAACAATGTCTCCATTATTTGGAGGGTTGTGATATTAACCTTCCCATTGATAAGAAATTGGATTATTTGGCATGTGTGTAGGGGTACAAAAGTGAAAATTGGGTTGGATCCTTGGATTGGCATTTAAAATAATTCTAGGCTTCCACATCACATTATTATTTTTCTAAGGAACATTGGTATTTTCAATTTGTATTAGATTGTTGACATGTATAGAACTACTTTTTGGTGTCAATAATGGCTTACCTGGAGAGATATTAGTTTGAGGGAAGGAGATGCAGTGGACTAGGAAAGATATTTGGGAATTTTGAAATCAAACTTTGTTAGATCGAAGGATGAGGAAGATATGTTGGTCTAGTATTTGAATCCTATAGGGATTTATAATCTTAGGGAAGGATACAAGGATTTGGCAGTAGTGAATGCAATTGCTACCAATTGGTGGTGGAAAAAGGTATGGAGGTTCAAGTGTCCATCTAGGTCATGGATATTTAATGATGGATTTTACTAAATAAAAAAGTTCTCACCTAGTATATTCTCTCCCCCAAAAATACTCATGGTCTAGGATGGTGTGGTTTATGCAAGGAAAATGAGGAAATAAATTTACATCTAATAATGTCCTTCCCTTATGCTCAACGGGTATGGAAAAAAGTGGAAAATTTCATGAGTTTGAGAAATGCTTGGGCTAGGGATTCCATGGAGGAGAGCCTTATAAGTGGGTGTATAATTATTTCCAGAAATAATTTATAGCTCTCCCATTACTTATGGCATGGGGGATTTCGTTGGTAATGATAGAAAATATATTTTGAAGAGAATGGTACTCTTTCTTTTCAATGTGCCACTCACGAATTAATTGATATTAATTCTTTCATTTAGATTAAGGCTAATTAGGTTCCAAGATAGATTGCACAAAATTTACTGACGAAAGTAGTCCTTGGGCATACTTTGATGGAGCTTCCTAGCGTGATCCTCTCAGGGGAGTAGTTGGAGGAGTTCTTTGCATTTTAGAATCTCAATGCATAAGGTTTAAGGATGGGTTGGGTCATGCTTCCAAAAATTTATTGGAACTCATGGCTTTAAAACTTATCCTAACTTTGTCTTTGGAACGCGGTTTAACTCACTTACAAGTTTTTGGAGATTCTCTTCTAGTTATAAAATGGAAGCAAAAGTAGTTTGTTCTTAGGAACTTTACTTTACAAGCATTATTTGATTAGGTATGGGATCTTTAGTCAATTTTATCCTCTATTTCTTATGATCATATATTTAGGGAGAGGAGCTTGTTGGTTGATGGATTAACAAAGGATGGCCTTGTTCTTGTGAGAGGTATATCATTGGTTCTAGAAAACTAGGCTAGTCATCACTTTGAATATACTAATGCTCCCTTTCTATAAGTTATTTCTGATTATGTTATAGTGGGATTTAAATGCACTGTTTTGTGATTGGATGTATAATGTGGACATTTTTGGTTTATCTTTTCCATGGGGCCATTGGCTTATAATCAGACTATATATTAATCTTTGTTGATATAGTTTTTTTTAAATTGCTAGGAAATTTCCTTCGATATTTGGAAGAGATCCTTTTTTGAATGCAAGCATTTGATGTATGTAGTTTTATTTTATATGAAAAAATTATGATTTTTATAAAATTGGAAAATAAAACATTGACCCTGTTGTAGACTTGAAAGAGTTTGTTGATCAACATCAATAACTCTTGTTGTGACTTGATCTTCTTTGATAGGCTCTTGGGTTCAATATTCAACATATCGAGTGTTGTGGTTATTTTAGTGTATGATTTCAAAGCATATCATTCCTAGTTTTTCACATGTCATTCACTAATGCTAACATAACCAATTACTATTTCCAACATGACATATGTAGTAAACACAATAACAACTTTCATATGAATGCTCCCTAGAGTAGAGTAATATAACATATAATTCAAATTCTAGGGATAATTAATGATGATTTTTTTTCAATGTGGAAAAACCTATCATAACTCAATCGTTAATTGGTCGTGAGGACAATCATCATTGGTTGTTATATGTGAATGTAGGTTGACTCAACACACCTTTATTCAAGGAAAACCATGCCACTTGAAAGAACTTATTAGTGGTCCCTAAGGGGGCATACTTCCACCCTTGCCAAATGTTTTTGGGTCTTGGGTCATTAACTTGTTTCCTTACGTTCGAGGAAGATGAACTCTTAACCAATCAAAGGCATTTTTAGGTCTTACTCCATGATCAAAAGGTGATTTCATCCTATATAGCATCTATAAGAAATAAAATGTTCCTCATGGTCATCATTGAGGCTACATCTAGTGGGGTCATGTTCTTTCTAATGACATCTAGCTTTAGTCCCATACATGAGACTAGATACTACCTCAATTGCAATTAATTAATGTTAAAGTTGTGTTGACTATTTTTTTTTTTTTGGATTTTATGTTTCTTAATAAATACTTTGGTCTAATAAATAAGGACAAAACCTTGCGATATCTGTTCCATTGATGTCTCTTAATTAATTAAGAACATAATTTTAGCTCAATATTAAAGACCTCGATTTTTTATGGATGAGGCACATGTTCAAATTTTATGGAGAATATGAATAAATGCTCATTTTTTTTTTCCTGATGATGGACCACATTGGTTTGGTCCGAAACGTCAAAAATAAAAAAAACCAATGCGATGAATCTGAAAGAATTACCTCATCATAACAATGGTCGCAAAAGTATTAGAACATAAATACAAGAAAACATTATCAAAATAGTATTATTATTATAAAAAAAAAATTGTTATTTTCTAAAATAAACCCAATTTGATAATATAAAGAAAAAAACAAATTACACAACTTTGAAAAAAAATGTTGGTATGGGGGCCAAAACAAACTAATTGCGTAAGACAAGGACTATATTACTTGAGAACAAGCAAGGACTAACGAAACAATGTTAGATAAGAGAGCCCAATTCTCAACGTGGTGGAGGCCCACTTCCTCCTTGTTTTTGGATATGGGTGTTTAAGAGAATGTATGATGTACCATGTCCTCCTCGTTTCACTTATTTTTCAATGTTGAGTTTTAAATCAATCATTTTTCTAACAGTTCAATCTCAACACCTTTGGGTTTAGGATTCTTGCATTGCAACATGTTATTATTGTGCTGAGTGTTTTTTATCCAAATAAACTAGGGTTTGTTTCAAGTTTTGTCCTAATATTGTATACCTCCAAAAGTACGTGTCTTACTTAGACTTAAGTTAATATTTTGTAAAAGTGTATTTTTTTCTATAGATGCTTTTTATCCCATTAGAGCAAGTGTATAACATTCAACTACTTAAGCTCTTGTAGTGGAAGATGTTTGGATTACAAAGTCTTTATTTTCCCAATGCCATCTTGAATTTTGTACCTAATTCTAATCACAATCACAAGCATAAGTACCAAAGGTAAACATGTTTCTAGAAGACTTGAACCTTAATAGTGGTAATAACACTCCATTTTTACCGATTAAGTGAACCACCATTAATAACAAGTACAAATGTTTCTTATAACATATCTTGAATGATTATAACATAAAAATATTTGTGAGAAGCATGTACTAAGAGTGAAATATGATTTGGTTTTGGAGGATGACTTAAAACAATGTTTATTTGGTTAAGATTTTTTTTTCTTGGGTGCATAGAAACATGTTAATGGTCGAAAACCTAAAAACATCTAGCTAGAGTGAAAGTCTACCCCCTTATGAATCAACAATAAATGATTATAGATAGCCAAATTTTATTTACACATAATAATATTATTACATATCATAATCTTCAAATTATACTAGCATACCCCTGAAATAGGGGAAAGGGAACACCAAAATGAATCAGGCTGGTTATGTTATTCAAAATTGGGTAATTTTGTTTTTGGATGGAAAGTGAATACTTCAAAAGGTCTTATATCATAGATAAATATGAATGGGTGCATGGTGGGAGGATGTGATGTAGGAGAACCTAAAATACCTATTCATCATTAAATCGACCACAATTGGTGTTTCTAATCTTCCAAGGACAATTAGAATATGAGGAGATGGAAGGTCTATGTTATGTATCAACACATTTTCATGGGTCATTGGTTAAATTCAATTAGAGGTTGGAAACCACTGGTTCACATGGGATCCATATTCCAAATTCCATGAGAGGGTTATTACCGAGGGTCATTAACTCCTAATGGAAAGATCTCAAGAATGGAATTC
>JASDQU010010044.1:18799-41933 GCA_032191745.1 Picea mariana | reverse complement strand
AGTGGTAATAACACTCCATTTTTACCGATTAAGTGAACCACCATTAATAACAAGTACAAATGTTTCTTATAACATATCTTGAATGATTATAACATAAAAATATTTGTGAGAAGCATGTACTAAGAGTGAAATATGATTTGGTTTTGGAGGATGACTTAAAACAATGTTTATTTGGTTAAGATTTTTTTTTCTTGGGTGCATAGAAACATGTTAATGGTCGAAAACCTAAAAACATCTAGCTAGAGTGAAAGTCTACCCCCTTATGAATCAACAATAAATGATTATAGATAGCCAAATTTTATTTACACATAATAATATTATTACATATCATAATCTTCAAATTATACTAGCATACCCCTGAAATAGGGGAAAGGGAACACCAAAATGAATCAGGCTGGTTATGTTATTCAAAATTGGGTAATTTTGTTTTTGGATGGAAAGTGAATACTTCAAAAGGTCTTATATCATAGATAAATATGAATGGGTGCATGGTGGGAGGATGTGATGTAGGAGAACCTAAAATACCTATTCATCATTAAATCGACCACAATTGGTGTTTCTAATCTTCCAAGGACAATTAGAATATGAGGAGATGGAAGGTCTATGTTATGTATCAACACATTTTCATGGGTCATTGGTTAAATTCAATTAGAGGTTGGAAACCACTGGTTCACATGGGATCCATATTCCAAATTCCATGAGAGGGTTATTACCGAGGGTCATTAACTCCTAATGGAAAGATCTCAAGAATGGAATTCCGTCCACAATGCACATGAAATTCACCCATAGAAGGATGAGGAAAAACCTTCCAAATGAGATCTCCATTGAAGGACCAAACCTCACGAATACTCTATGTATGATTTCTCAATGTAATCAATCTATCCAGACAGTTTCATTTAGAATATTCAACACACAAACAATTGAATGGTTTCTCACCTCTTCAAACACATGTCAATTATGGATATATTCGCTCCATAATATCCATAATTGAATATTATGAACACATTATGGACAACTAAGTACTTGGGCTTGGATTCAATATATTTGTTTCTACATAAAAGATTGGGAATTAATGACACTGACTTGTTTGTACGACACTCAGTTATTGGGTGATGTCTGGGCTTTCTATTTTTTTCTTAGCATAGTTTGTCACAAATGGTCCATGTATCTAGAAAGGGTTGAAACTGTTTGTAGTCTATTAATATGTTTCATATATAATTCTTTCCCAACATCGACAAAGAATTTATTTGTCCAAATACAACCATGCTTAAGCGCCATACATTTAAAAGTATTTATATAATATTTTATAGATTCTTATATTTGATTGGAAATTGCTTTTTCCTTTTAGGGTTAAAGAGTTAAGATTTATTATTTACCTCTTTAATAGAGATAAAGGGAATGGTAATTCAGGGAAAGCTGAGGCAATGGCGACAGCCAGTGAAATTTGCGGCAATAGCGACAGCCAGTGAATCAGATTCGAGGGAGGTCTACGATTGCAGAGATCATCTCCTCTTTGTGCAAAATATTGTCCAACCAAGGCCAACCAATGATTCTCTTTGTATATGTAGGGGAGATAACATCTTGTTAGAAGGTACCTACTTGGTCTTTACATATATGCACATGCATTTGTGGGGTTAAAAAAGTAACCAGATATGGAATCCATGACACGAATATGGTACAAGAATTTACATTTTTTTTTTGCGGGAATTGAGTTTAATAATAAAAAACATCAAACCCCTTTTTGGTTGGAAATGAATGGGAAAAAAAATCAAGAGTCACAATTTTGAGGTTTTCATGGAATTGTCAGGACATATATCTCAAATTCCAACGAATATATAATCTGAAGTCAAATTTAGGGACCCTTTTACTTATTTTCTCTATTTTGGCTATTTCCACGAGCAAAATTTCGTAGATGTAACCATTTTTCTATATAATTGGGGTTGGAACTTGGAAATTTTCAGGGTATTTGGTCTTGGAAGGTTAATTTCATCGTCACATCGGGTCCAAGTTGAATAAGTATAATCATAAATGTGTGATTCATAACAACAAAATAAGAAAAACATCATTTACATATGAAGGAAAAAATGAATGGAATAAGAACTCGAGACATAGGAATACCCATAGACTAATGGAAAAGTAGATGTTACCCATAAAATCGTGACAGGAGAAGAAGAACTCTACAACAAAGAAGTACAAGCAAAGAAATATGTCAGAGTTTTTGGATAACCACAAAGTCTAAACTACACATAATGTGCAAATAAGAGAATTGGAAATATGCAAATGATCCTTCAAACACATGTCAAAATTTCAACAGAAGCAATGAAAATTCTTCCAAGGAAATTGATTTACAAAGGAATTGCAACCTTGGCATACCAAGTGTGTCAGTATTTATTCTTGTATAGATGAAAGGATGATTGACATACCAAGCATGCCATTATTCATTGTTGGATAGATGCAAACATGATTGAAGTACAAAAGAAGGATACCTCTCTTACCAAGAATTTAATCAACCAGGAAATATATAGTGTAAGTTGTTGATAATGTGCCATAATCCCCTTTTGATAGGGGAGGAAATCTTAAATTGTGTAGAACAATAACATGAATAACTAATCTCTTAGATGTAATAAGTCTATAGAGCACAAATATAAGGGAAATTTCAACATGAAACATCACACACACACACACACACACACACACACACACACACATATGATCTAATAAGTTTATAGAGCACAAAGATAAGGGAAATTTCAACATGAAATATTCATATTTATCAAACTCCACAAACACACAAAAAAAAATCACTTCAATCTTTCATGTGTGTGTGTATATATATATACATAAAATCAAAATATCAAAACAACTAACATGAAATTTAAGTTAAAAATCTATTATTGTATTACGTATATGCTTCCTCTTCTGGCTTCCACTTGTTCTGCATAACACATATAGTGAAGACCATATTATATTTCTCAATATTAGTAATTAAATATGGAAAGTATATTAGTGGTATGAGCTCCATGTTCATAGACACAAGTATTTTAAATATTAATTTATAACATAAATATTTTGATGGGCAAAAGCATTATAGACAAGGTTGTATGGGAGTGTATTCCTGTCGCTATGCGGGTATAATAAAATAATAGCTGTAGTAGTTTTTTTTCCAGGCATATGCTATTATTAATAATTTTTTGTGAATTTACATGCAAGTATCAGTGGTCATTCCACATGGTTTACATATGGTTTACATTCCCTTACCAAATGTTTAAGGCAGATATTTCACACTCTGGATTTGGTAATAGACCTGCGAGTAGGGTCAATATGGACAAGTGCCAATAATCCGAACTGCAACAAAAAAACTGATTCATTTTTTTTTATATTGAGATTAACTTTATATACATCAATAAAGATCTATAGCGTTAGATTTATTTTCCATTTAGATTCTGGAACTTTGAATATTTTAATTAGTACTTATTAAGTAATGAATTAACATAGATTTATAGTGTTACATTTATTTTCAGCTTATATTATAAAAGACTAAAACATGAAACTCTCAAAATCCTTGAAGTTTTTTTGGTGGAATCGGAATTTAGATCATTATATGTAAACATTCCATTTGAATTACTAAACGAAAAGCCAACATTCCATTTCAATTACTGAACGACAAGCCAACAGAAAAAAAACATGAACATTTACATTCTATTTTTCTTCTCTTCCTTTGTTGCCAGAGTTAAAGATGAATTTCTACTCATGATGAAAGAAGACAAAGATTAATGAACATGATGTGAAGTTGTGGTGTATCTTGTCTGTTGGTTCAAAAGTTGTGACATGTGAAACCAACGAGCATAGTGGAGTAGATCAAATACAACTCAAATATTGGGTTGTACTGTAATTTATCATCACTTTTGGAAACATGAACAATCATTTTATTCCTTAAATATAAATTGTAATTAGGGTGGAGCAAGAAACCGTACCAGACCATAACAGAAGAAGGGATTGAAAGTTTGAGAAAGTGCTTGATCCCATGAATACAATTCTTGGAGAATCCCAGCCATGCATTTTTGCAGATGCCACTGAATTCAATATACATCACTAGTATCCCAACATTCACCCAAAAGCTGACACTGGTGAATACAACTGCACCAATAAATCCCCATCCTAGCTTGTATATTGTTACCCAACACGTTAAGAGGTGAAATGCAATAACAATAGTAGAAGAGAAGACCTCTAGCCATACAATGCTCTGCATTTGTAGGAACATGTCCAAGGGATTCAATATGGCGTTCACAAACAGACTAGGTAACAAACCCAATGCGTATTTTCCATCCCTTTCACAAATCTGTGGGTTTTGTTTAAACAGAAGTAGAATGTGTTCCATGTTTACAAATAGTATTGAGAGAGGAAGATAGGCGATAAGTAGAACAATGAATCATTGTTGTAGAAATATGCCAAGCATGTAATATTCTTGGGCTCCGTAAGCTTGACCACATAGAAATTAAGCTCCATAGCTTACCAAGGATACACTATCGATCCCGATGGTGGGCGTTCAAATACTAATAGTGCATGCAATCTCTCATCACATCAGCTTCCTTGGTTTTTGGCTAAATGTCTCCCAACATTTAAAATACCAATTGTTCGTTCCAAGGTTCGGACAAGTCTGAAAAAAATTGTATACCCTATTAATTGCAATATTCGTTGTGATTTGGTGTTCTATCATTCAGAAAATTCTACACAACCCTCAAACTTCATTACAATTATCTAGATGAATCTTCTACTACACATAGTATTACAATTACAAAGAACACACTAGTACACATAGTATATTACATATCAATGTTGATAAAATATCAACTACCAAGAACACACTATTACACATCGTGTATTACATATGTGATGCTAATAGTGTATTACATAGTGATAATAATAATCTATTTTTAAGGTCATGGCCAAGCCACTCCAAATTGGTGTATGAGACCCCCTTGTTTGTGGGACAAGGGACCCCCCTCTTCCCAGCGATTTGACTGGTAAGACCCCCCTCTGCCCAACGATTTGATTGGTAAAGTCTATTAAGGTATACATACCCTACCCCCCTCTGGATTTGAACTTGTGACCTCTTAAGAGGAAACACATGTTAATACTCACTGTACCAATAAAATATCAATGCAATCGTTTTCCATTAAACTAATGATGCACTAGTGCATTGGAATTTTATATATGCATGAGTGCACATATAAACATAAGAATACTAGTTAATATTTACTAATTAATACTAGTTGACCCAAGTGAGTTCATTGCAATTGAAATGGTGAGAAGGTACAATTCCATTAAACTAATGATGCACTAGTGCATTGGAATTTTATATGTGCACCGGTGCCTCCTGTTTTATTCGTCCCCAGAGTTGTTGTATTCAATGGCTCCCCCACACCTTTTCTCTACCAATATTCACAACCATAACAAAAATCAAGACACATATTCATAAGTACTGAGAAGGAAAGCATGCAGTGGGCATTTATATCTGATCTACTTTACTCCAACTTACTAGATAAGAAAAATCACAACACTAATCAATTACCAATAAGATGGAGATAGTATTGAAAGCTTCTGTCTAGAACTATGGAACTATGAATGATGCACGTACCTTCCTTCAAAACTACAAATACTTGGTCGACAGCGTTGCAGCCAAGGGACAACCAATCGTTCCTCCTCCAACTATGATATAATCATATTTTCTTGCAACTGCTTTCTCCCCATCTACAATCATAAACACAAACGGAAAACTTGCATAGCCACACAAAATAAACAAGAAGCCATTAATCCAATCATATCATATGATCAACTATATAAAGACACAAGACTTCAATATCATACCCGAGGGTGTTGTCGCTGCCTGAGAAGAGGATAAGCTCAGATTGTTGCTCAACATCATCAGCATGAGCAAAATCAGATGTCGTGCATGAGTACTCACAACCATTATTGTCGTCATCTCTCTCCAAAGCAATTCAACTCATTCACTCTCTTTGAAGATGTGCTTCGATTTCAGTCTCTCTATAAGGATATTTATAAGCGCTTGCCCTTGGATTATCCCTGCATCTCTAGAAAATAATTATCATGACCTAATTGCCCTATCGTATTCTAGAGATGAACCAAATGAAGCCCACACAACCCCAAAATATTCTACAGATGAATTAAATCATCCCCATACAAATTAATCCACGGAATCGATAAAATCAAAATGCTTGTCTCATAACCTTGTGAATGTAAAGGAAATATTTTACATATAATTGCATTAAATTGATACCCAGTAAATTATTAGATCAAAAAAAGAAAATCCTTCACTATCAATGCACGCATTTTCAGTGCTAGTTTCAATAGATATCTAGTCATAGTGCCAAAACGTTCACTCAGGCACAGGATGAGAGAAAAAAACGTAGCTTCGAACTTTACAAGTTTTTCGGGTCCTTTACCTCAATATCACCAAGGATTTCAACTTACAGTTGCATGTTCTGTTCTATATTCACTTCACTTTCCAGAAAACCACTATGCTACATTAAAATATGTATATATGTGTGTCGGGTGGACGCATAAATGAAACAAATCCAAAGCAGTTTACAAGCTCCTCAAAAACAACTACAAGGGTTTCAGAGGAAATATAGTATTGAAATTATTCCTGTGAAGTGTATATCCTTTCTCACTGTTGCTTCTGCTTCGATAGTGCATGATCAGGTCTGTTCTCTCTGAAATTGCTGGTGACTTTCGGTGTTTGAATAATATCATAATATTTTGTAATGACAAACAACTTTGTTGATATGGTGCATTCCAGCCTTTGAGTAATATCTTAATATGTTGTAATGAAAAACAACTTTGTTGCTATGCTACATGATGAAAGAACATTCATAGAACAAATCTATAAAATTCTTGACATACCTCTGGTCTGTGAATAGGAGATCTAGCCGTGTCTTGGAGCCATAGAGCAAGTCCATGCTTGTCTTCTTTTTTATTCACTTTCCTCAATTTATTCCTTGTGAAATTCAGATCCACGGAGGAACATGATAACATGCATTCGAAATCCTCATGTTTACCATGAGCACCACGCTTTCTTCTAGAATTGATTGAATCGTAAGTTGGTTTTCTTTCAACATTCTCTATAATCAGAAAGTGAGATAGAACTCACGATTCAACTATTTCATTAATCACAAAGATTACATTTATAGCTTGATACTCAAGCCAACTGATTCCTATAATAGTGGATCTGATAACAGCAGTAGAGGACACGGAGAGTCCAAGTTTATTAACTAATCCTATAATTATCATTTCTCCATTAATATATAACACTTCCCCTTAATGGAGAAATGGATTTTCTACCACACCTAATTGTTTCCTGCATTCTTCAAAATTCATCTTTCCAAGAGGTTTGGTAAAGATGCCAGCCACATTATCAGTGGTATTACAATAGATCAAGTCAATTTCCTTTGACTGTATCGTTTCTCTTACAAAATGGTGTTGAATTTCAATATGCTTTGTTCTAGCATGATAAATTGGGTTGTGTGCCAATTTAATAGAACTTTGATTGTCACATTTGAGAACAGTAGGTTTCATTTTCTTATTGCCAATATCTTCAAGAATTCTCCTTAACCAAAAAGCTTCACACGTAGCATTACATAGAGCTTTGTACTCAGCTTTTTTTGACGACAAAGAAACAATGGGTTATTTCTTACTGCTCCATGACACGACCCCTATACCTATGTTGAATGCATATCCTAAAGTTGATTTCCTGTCACCGGGATTTCCGGCCCAATCTGAATCAGAGTAACCTGCCAACTCAACATCACAATTATCAATATACATAATACCAAAATTAATAGTTCCTTTCATATATCGAAAGGCTTTCTTTGCAGCTACCTAGTGGCTTTCAAGTGGCTTAGCCATGAACTGATTAAGGATGATGAATGAATATGCTATGTCTGGTCTGGTAGTAGTGAGATAGTTCAAACTTCCCACCAACTAGTGATACAAAGTACCATTTGCCTCTTTAGTTTCATCAACACTAGATAACTTTGCATTATGTTCTAAAGGTGTTGACACTGCCTTGCATTCATTCATATTGAATCTTTCCAGTATTTCCCTTGTGTATTTTCGTTGAGTGAACATTGTTTTACCATCTTCTCTCCATATTTCCAAACCTAAACAATAATGTATTTCACCAAGATCCTTCATTTTAAACATCTGTGATAATTGAGTTTTAATATCTTCAATAAAGTGAGAAGCACTGCATGTTATAATCAAATCATCAACATATAAAGATACCAAAGCAACATTCCCATTTTCATCCTTTTTGACATAGAAATTAGGATCATTTTTTCTTTTCACAAAACCTTTCTGTGCAAAGAATGAATCAATCTTAGTATACCAAGATCTAGGTTCTTGTTTCAAACCATATAGAGATTTCTTTAGTTTACACACAAGATCCTCTTGTCCTTTCTTTATAAATCCTTCAGGCTGAACCAAATAAACTTCTCCTTTTAAATCACCATTTAGAAATACGGATTTAACATCTAACTGATGTATTTTCCAATTGTGTTGTGTAGCTAATGCAATCATGACTCTGATTGTATTTAACTTAGCTACAGGTGCAAAAGTGTCCTCATAATCAATTCCTTCATTTTCTGAATACCCTTTTGCAACTAATCTAGCCTTGTATTTGTCAACACTTCCATCTGCATTAAATTTGGTTTTATACAGCCATTTACATCCTATGGGAACTTTGTTTTCAGGAAGTTTTGTTAATTCCCATGTTTCATTCTTCATTATCGATTCATATTCTTCATTCATTGCATTTTTCCATTCTTTATAATCTTTATCTTGTTCATAAGTAACAAGTTCCATAACATTCATTACTTGTGTCATCAATGCATAATCTTTATACCTAGAAGGTACCTGAATTGTTCGTGATGACTTCCTTTGAGTTCCACCACTTTCATTTCTTTTGCTCTGTGGCATAATATCCTTTCTAGGTGACTCAAGAGTGTTTGTAGTATCCATGTTGCTTCCACTTTGTTCCTATACCTGTCCCTGTTCTTGCACCTATTCTTGTTCATCATCTATCTAAACTTTTACATGAGCATCATTGTCATAAGGAGTATACCAAACATAATTTTTACTTATCTCATCATCTTTATTCTCATGAAAAATCACATCTCTGCTTGCAATCAACTTATGGGCACTAAGATCAAACAACTTGTATGCCTTATGATCATCACAATAACCAATGAATATACACATAATGGATTTTGCATCAAGTTTTCTTCTCTCATCTTTTGGAATATGAGAAAACGCCTTCGAACCAAATATTGTTAAATGACCAACTTCAGGTTTATATCCATAAAGGACTTCAAAAGGCGTTTTCAGATCTAGAATCTTAGTTGGACTTCTATTTTTCAAATAAACAACAATATTAATGGATTTTGCCCAAAAACCATTAGAAATGTTTTTACCTTTCAACATGTTGCGAGCACATTCCACTAATGTCATGTTCTTCCTTTCAGTTACACCATTTTGTTGTGGTGTATGAGACACATTGAATTGTTGAATGATCCCATTATTCTTGCAGTAACTATCAAATCTCCTGAGGTATACTCTCCACCTTGATCAAATCTTAGAATCTTGATGCATTTGTCTGTCTACTTTTCCACCATAGTTTTAAGCTCCTTAAAATATTCAAATACATCACTCTTTTTCCTTATAAAATAAGCCTAAGTAAATCTAGATCCATCATCAACAAATATAAGAAAATACCTTGCACCTCCAAGAGACATGGTTTGCATGGGACCATAGACATCAGTATGTATTAATTCAATTATCTCTCTCTGTTTCTTCTCTTTATGCACTGGAAATTCTTCCCTATGTTGTTTACCTAGTGCACAAGCTTCACATTCTATATGCTCATTTTTCAAAACAGGAAGTCCTTCAACCATCAATTTCTTTTGAAGTAGCACTAAGTCATTTTGATTAAGATGTCCATACCTGYGATGCCATAGCTCAACTGTTGACATTGTTGTAGATGTTAATGCTTGATGAGTGCCCCTTGTTACATCAAGCTTATACAAACCTCCAATTCTTGTTCMTGTGGCTATGACTTTATAATGATTCTRAATATCCTTCACAAAACATTTAGACTGCATAAATTCTACATTCAAATTTTGATCAGTTATTGTGGAAACAGATATCAAGTTCTTTTTGATGCCTGGAACATACAACACATTGTGAATTTATTTCATTTGCCCATTAGATAAATTCACACATATTACTCCATATCCCTGAATCTTATGAGATTTGTTATCTCCTAAATAAATGTGTGTATCATCTGTGCTCTCATGATATTCATCAAACCATTCTTTGTTACAAGACATATGAGTTGAGGCTCCTGAATCTATGAACCATGCACTTTCATCATCAGATTCTGCGGATAATGTAGCTTTGGAAATAAACAACTTTAGATTCCTAAAACCATCATTGATAGAGGTGTCACTGTTCACATAATTTTCATTATGTTTTCTGAACTTCTGTTTGGATTCATTAGCTTTCCTTTTATAACAATCTTTAGCATGATGACTAGGTTTCCCACAATAAAAACAATCATCATTTTTCTTATTATGTGTATCAAATTTTGATTGAGTCATACCTCTATTCCTTGGTTGAAAATTGCCTGTCATGTTTCTGTCCCATGGCTTGCCCCTGTATGGTTGTTTCCCTTTGGCTACTAACGCCAATTCTGAAGTATGAGAGTCCATCTCAAACACCTTCATTCTTTCTTCTTCTTGTAGAAAAATCCCTGTCAATTCAAAAAACGTAGGTGGTTGTACTCTACCTCCTAGACTTGAAATAAAGACATGATAATCTCTGATTAACCCTTTTAATGTAATAGTTACCATGTCATAATTTGAAACTTTCTCACCAATTGCACTTAACTGGTCACATAAATCTTTAATTCTGGAAACATAGGTGGTAATATTTTCATTTGCTTCCATTTTTATGGACAGTAACTTAGTCTTCAAAAACATAATTCTATTTGAGTTTGTGGTTTCATACAAACCTTTCAATATTTCCCAGGTCTCCTTGGATGTTTTACAGTCTCTAATGTGTGGAATTATACTGTCCTTGACAGACATCCGCAACAACACTTTAGCCTTCGTTTCTCGTTTCTCCCAATCCGTACCAGCAACATCTGCGGGCTTGGCTTCATCTCCTTTTACAATAGCCCACACATTCCATGCTTCAAAAATCATCAATATCTTAAATTTCCAGTCAATGTAATTATCGCCATCCAGCTTGGATGCTTCATTCAGATAATTTTCTGGGAATGAAGTTGACATTTCTGCAGAAAATCTTTGAACAGCTCAAAAAATACCTGCAAATAACTTTTTAAACGAATTTTACATTCAATGATTTAATTCAAGTCAGGTAGAGACTTAATTACTTTCACCTCAGCGATTTAATTCAGACAGCAGACAGCTTGGAATATGACCCAGAACCCTTCATAACTCGGCTCTTCCACCTTCAATTCGCCAGACCAGACAACAATCAACAATAAAAAAACGACTCTCTTCTTCTTCATGCATAGAGCACACAATACACTCTAGTAAATAGGCAGAGAAGGCACAACAACTCAACTCACGCGCAACAACTTCAAATCGGCTCTCTGTTCTTTTGGACAACGATCTCTCAACACTCAGATGCTTCCCTCTATGGCACACCCTTCACGATCTCCACGCAGGTACCTCGGCACACCCTTCACGATCTCCACGCAGGTAGTGCTCTGTTCTCTCAGGCAGTGTGGGCTCGTACCTCAGTAAACAGTGAAATGCTATCCGACAGTGAATTGAAGAAATAGGTAGCGAAATGCAGCCATAGTAGCACGGACAACGCACCTCAACAGCAGCGAAACAACTCCCTCACGCTCACGGTAGTGGCAGCTCTCTCACCTAAGATCTGATACCAAATCAGAAAGTGAGATAGAACTCACGATTCAACTATTTCATTAATCAAAAGGATTACATTTATAGCTTGATACTCAAGCCAATTGATTCCTATAATAGTGGATTTGATAACAGCAGTAGAGGACATAGAGAATCCAGGTTTATTAACTAATCATATAATTAGCATTTCTCCATTAATATCTAACATCTATATCGTGGGAATTTTTCTTTTGTTGCTTCTCCATATCAAACTGGTTGGTCGCACTTTTATTTCTCTAGCTATCTAGAGACTGATTGAAATACATTGTCCACCCAGACTCAGAGATCTCACTGCCCATACTCCCTGCATCCTTCCTTTGCAAACACTGGCATGAAGCAGTAGAAACAACAGTCGGCTCTACAAATGTAGGGGAGAGACAACACAGATGATATCCATGTAAATTGCATGAAACATGCATTGCCACTCAACAAACGGCCACTACAGTGCCACTCAAACAACGATCACCACAACCACGGCATAGTATAAATATCACATTGAAAAATAAACATTTATTGTTTATAAGTAATGTTATACTTTATTTTCAGCATTACTTTCCAGCGTTACTCAGTTGGGGAAAAATTATTAGGCAAGCCTATGCTTTAAATTAAGATTGAGGTGCAAAATTTGGGTGGCTCTGTAATAACAGGGTCATTTGAACCACCAATCAAACATCATAAAAATGCTTTAAACTAATAACTGCCCAAAATGTTTTTGTTAAAATTTTGATTAAACTACCAATATTTAAATAAGTAAAAAAAAATTAACACTGAATCAACTCATATCGATTGCTAGATACCTATGCCTTCGGCATACAGGTATAATAACCATATCTAAATTAAAAAAAAACATGCACTGCTAAACTATATCTGAAAATGAAAAAGACCTGATGGTTGGAGCTCTCTTTGTCGGGTGCTGGTTGCACTCAGCGGATTCAACAAACATTCCAAGTATCTTTTTAGTATCCAACCTAAGTGAAGTGCAGAAGTACTAATCCAAGAGACATACATACTAACCTATCACCGAAGTACCAATCCAAATTCGGACTAGAACTGCTCGCTCCAAAGTCATTGGCGTTTTACTCCTTGAAGAACTCATCTCCAGAATTTACAGTTACCGTTGGATGACTATACAATCTACGATCCAAGTGGGAGGAGAGAGAATTAGTGCTTCTTATAATTTTTTATTATATTTTAACCTAGAAAACAAATGAATGGTCAATTCTTGATTAACATATGGCAAGTTTTTATTTTATTGACACTCGATACGAAGGTTCTCACAGGAACCTCCCCTTAAAATAACGCCTTCGACCTAATCAACAAACATAAAGTCAACAACTTTTAATATTATACAAATTTTCCAACTTAAAAAAAATAACTAATAACCTTCTCTTATTATTTATTTTATACACAAACACATCATGATATTTATGTCAACATTTGTCTTCTCATGTATTTATGTAAGAAGTACCCTTTGTCTTTAGAGTTGGTGATATGATTATTTTTAAGAAATATGCGGATTATATTCTATTTGAAACGGAATGGTTAGGGAAAAAAATCTATTTGAACTTTATTAAGAGTAATGGTTAGGGAAAAAATTCTATTTGAACTTTATTAAGAGTAATGATTTTTGGAATATTGCTAAAAATAAAATGGAAAAATGTTGGAATTATTGCTCTTCACATAGAAGTGAAAAATGCCTTTCGAACATTCTTTTAATTGGTGAAAAAAAATACATCAAAACTTGAGAATTCCAATTGAATGGTTATTGCCCAATTCTTGAATTTGATAAGATTTACATTATATACCATGGAATTGAATCTTTATTTATGTTTAATGTCATAAAACTTATTTGAGAATTTCAACTCAGTGTTTATTGTTAAAATTGTTGAATGTGATATAATTTGCATCATATATAATAGACTTAATCTTCGTTTATGTTTAATTTCATAAAACTTATTTAAAAATGCAAATTCAAATACAAAGTTGAGTTAAACCTTTTTCTTCTCAATTTGTTAAATCCATATTATTTTAATTTAAAAAACAAAGAAGTGAATACAACTTGTGATTAAAAATAGTGACAATTATTTGACATAACTAAAAAAAATTGTTGCCAAGATTGCAAAGATAAAACATACGACGACATTATCCAAGTGTTTCCTTTAATGCTTTGCATTAAACCTTAAAGCAAGAATGATATTGCCCTAAACTTTGAAATGCTTATGTCTTGTGAAGATGATAACGATCTTATGAAACTTAAATATGAGAGTGTGGAAATAGTGTTTTTGTCTTCTTGTTCCAACGATAGGGGTCATAGCTAGTTTTTTTTACATTAAAACATAAAATTACAAAATATAGTGCTTTTCCAACTTTAAATATTATGGTTATAGTTTTAAAAAATCTCTATACAAAAATTTACGTTAGGGTGATTTAGACCTTTAAAAGGAATGCCAAAGACTTTTTTTTTTGGAAGGTTTTCTATCTTGCCTGCTATATGCATATACACATTTTCAAAAGAAGGGATTAGTTGCATTGTAGCTCCACCTTGTTAATTATATGCTATATACAAAACAAAATTGCGTTATTGTGATTTAGACCTTTAAAACGGAATGCCATGGATTTTTTAAGGTTTTCTATCTTGCATGCTATATGTTTATACACATTCTCAAAAGAAGGCATCAGTTGCACTGTAGCTCCACCTTGTTAATTATATGCTAAAAACACAAAGACAAAGTCAAGTAAGCACTATATTATGGGTGAGTATTTTATTTTCTTTTCTGTTTTTAATAAGATTTTATTATTCTATTATAAATAAATAAATGAGAGTGTAAGTATTTTATATAAAAAAAGGTTTCGAAGACAACCAACATGAATTGAGGTCATAATGTAAAAATATTGTGTTTATCAAAACTTATAATAGAAGGTTTCTTAAAAAGGAGATATAATGACCCATAAGGTCCGATACAAATAACAATAAGCATAAATAAAACAAGTTAATTAGACATGATGAGTGGTTAGATTATAAAATATTGGAACCAAGTCCACTAGAGGGAGGTCTTTGTCTTTAGGAGAAGGCCTTAATCCATGAATTTTGGGCTCAAGATTGACCATAATGGGTTCCCATTTGTCACTTCTCTACTTGGGTTCATCAAGGTTCTCTAGTTTATAATTTTCCAACACGACAGCAAAAAACTTGTTAAACTAAACCTCTAGAGTCTTTCCTAGGGGCCAAATCCTTCACATTTATCAACGCTTTCTCACTGCTCCACCTACACTATCGAGAGCTCAACAATATCTTGAAAATGTCAAATGCATAGAGTGAATTGGCACGTGCCTTTCATAGGAACTCTACTTATGGTACAAGGCATGTTGGTCTAGTAGTCCATGAGATCCTGTAGATGCTCCACTTCCACTTCCATCTTCCACACCTGCATTTGAATCTGTACATACAAATAAACATATATTAGGGAGTTGTTGCACCAAGTAAAATATGTGTTGAGTTATTTTGTGGATTGGTGAAAATATATTCATCTTAGTTTTCCAAGGATGATATAGAATATCAATTCTAATCCATTTCCATATTGTGTGAAATTCATTGGGAGAGTGTCTCATAGAAGGGATGAATTCCAGGTGATATTCAACAAGAGAAACTGGTGGAAGAGATTAAAGTCCCAATCCCAAGAAGATTAGACATACTTATAGTACTATGTTAATGAAAAGGAATGGCCTTATCCTAATACCAACATTTTCAAATTTTGCCTGGCTAGAGCAAAATGGTAGGGATTATAACCCTGTGTTTATAGCCCATTTTCACAAAATTCTCAACTAACTCTCAAGAAATATGTCCTTGGAATTAATGATATCTTTTCTCATTGAAGTATGTCAAGTAAAAGAAAAATATTCAAAATAGAAAATAATTTTAATAATTTTTTAACAACTTAAGAAATAAAATGTTGGACATATTGTCATTGATGTGTTTCCATTGATGCCAACAATCGAATTCATTGTTATGTGATGATGAGTTATTATGATGAATTGCCATTGATGACAAACATGGCGCAGAAGAACATTAATAAAATCTCAGGAGAAATAACGTAGTAAGTTGCACATAAGACATAGCGCGAGGTGCAGAGGAATCTACCTAAATCTCGTGAAAGGCAACGTATTAGATTGCACGAGATCAGAGAAAGCAAAGATCCTTGTACATAAGGAGTAACAAAGCATAAAGAATTCAGAGCTCAGGATAGTTAGCGATTGAAGATCAGTGTATAAAAGAATGCACAAACAGTTATTAAAAGCTCAGGAGAAATAACAATGAACATATCAAAAGAAAGAACATTAATCAAAGCTCAGACAAGATAATGCACATGAGCCATTCATTCTTGTTTCGAGACAAACCAAGACCATCAGATCTGGGATTTATAGAGGAGGAACTTTGGATCAACATCTGATTAAGTCTTGACCATCGAATCTCAGTAAGGGCAGATCAACGACGTTGAACCATTGCAGGATGCAAGGGTTGAAGTTAACGACTGCACAATTTTCAGTTCTGAAATCCACATCGTCCATTGATTGTCACCTGCCAATAGATGTATGGTTGGCATCAATTCCACTACCCCAGAGCCTCGAAGTCACGAATAGCTAAATTCCTGACAATTGTTGGATCGTGTTAAGCTTTTCATGTCAAAGAAGGATCGTTAGATGAAATCAAGTTACTCGAGGTTTGTTCGGGGAATCTCACTTTGGGAGAATTGGGAAGTGGGAAAAGAGAATAACCCAAAGTCCCGAAGGCCAAATGAATCTAGAATGTTGACCTAGACCTGATCGTGTCAAAGAAGGATCGTTAGATGAAGTCCAATTACTCAAGGTTTATTCAGGAAATCTCACTGCGGGAGAATTGAGAAGTGGGAAGAGCGAATAACCCAAAGTCCTGAAGGTCGAAATGAATCTAGACCATTGATCTAGAACTGATTGCATCAAAGAAGGTTCGTTAGATGAAGTCAAGTTGCTCGAGGTTTATTCGGGGAATCTCACTCCGAGAGAATTGGAAAGTGGGAAAAGCAAATAGCCCAAAGTCCCGAAGGCTGGAATGAATCTAGACCATTGATCTAGAACTGATCACGGTCTTTGGATCAAGGATTCAGATGAACTTATGACCGCTAGATCCAGGAGGAGGACATGTGACACATCAGACAATCCATGTCAGTAAAAACCACGTCAGCAAGGACACATGGCCCAATCAAATGGTGACACGTGTCAAGGTCTAGTTAGAATTTTAGGTACACGTAAGTCACAAATCTAAGTGACATGCAGGATCCACTCGGCCAGTGCCAAGTAAGCAGTGACATCAGCAAGTTATGTCACTCCGAGAGTTTGTCCTTCTGGGGAAACCAACAACTACCCAAAGCGTTGAAGGCCGAAGTCAATGCTAACCGTTGATATAATATCCTTCGGATTCTCACATGATCGTTAGATCAAAACATAGTGGAAATATGATGTAAGGACTCCCATGTTGACCACTTCAGTGCTGACCAACTCCGGTGGAAATTGGAACAACAATTACTCGTACCTCTGAACCCCCGAAGTCCCGAAGTAAATAGTGGTTGTCCATCTCAATCTTTGATTAAGTCATAGCCATTGGATTAAGCAGTGGAAGGATAATGTAAGGATCAAATCTAGATCGTTGATTTGGTTCTGGGAATCATGTTAACCACTATATCAATCCTTATGAGAGGTCAAAACTTTGGAAGACTGGATGAAAGAGAAAATGCCTAAAGGCTGAAGGCCGGAGGACTAGATTCCAACCCCCGATCATGGGTTACAAACACATAAGTCGTGAAGCATTGGGAACATCACTTAAATTGATAAGCCTGTGGTTTTTCACATAAGTTCACAAGTAAATGGTTTGAAGGAAGTGCCTCTGCAAAATTTGCAGAGACATGGAATCGAGTTAAAAACGAAATCGATCCATATCAGTGATCGATTTATGAAAAGAACTCTAACTAATTTTAAAATCCTTCACGATAATGTTTGAATAATAATGAAGAAAAACAAACATTATTTTCGTTAATCTAAATAAAGAGGTGTGATGGTCCAAAAAAAGGGACACAATGATTCATAGCTCACACCAGTTGGGTGACTATATAAGCAAGGAAGAACAGTGAAGGAAAAGTGTCTCTGTAGTCTAGATCAGAAGATCAAAACAATAATAGAGTCCAAGAAGAAGAACTAATGATTCTTATGAAGTGAGGGTGGAAGGGATGAGCACAGAAGGATTCATATCCTTTACTAAGTAAGTGTAATTTAAGGGAGTTGGTGCTTCCTGGGGTTGGTTACCTAAAGACAAGGGAGTTGGTGCTTCCTAGGGTTGGTGCCCTAAAAACAAGGGAGTTGGTTCTTCCTAGGGTTAGTGCCCTAAAAACAAGGGAGTTCGTGCTTCATAGGGTTAGTTCCCTAAAAACAAGGGAGTTGGTGCTTCTTACTGTTGGTGCCCTAAATACAAGGGAGTTGGTGCTTCCTAGGATTGGTACCCTGAAGAAGGGGATTGGTGTCTCCTAGAGTTGGTGCTCTAAAAAGGATTGGTGTCCTTCACTATTTCTTTATAAAACCTTGTAACTTTTGTTAATCATATATTTATAATTTATTTTAAATACAAGTCCATTGTTGACCTGTTGTGGTAAATAATAAAATATCAAAGTAAATGATAATTGTTAAAAAAGGGAAATATTGATTCACCCCCCCTCTCTGGTATCAGAGCAGGTGCCTTCAACACAGTCTAACAACTGAAAGGTAGATCCTGAAGATGGATTAGCAAGAGGGAATGTCTAACAACAAAGCACCATTGTTCAATGGAGGTGGCTATGCTCTATGGAAAATAATAATGAAAAACTTCATGTTGGCTCTTGGTTTTGATATCTGGAAATATGTTATAGATGGTTACACTGCACCAACTACTCCACCCAAGTATGCCGCAAGAAAGAAAATATGCAATGACAACTCAAGAGAAGTTAATGAAATTCTAGGAGGGTTGACAAATTCTATATGTGTGAAGGTTATGCATTGTAAGTTAGCCAAAGAAATCTGGGACAAATTGGAGGTTGTGTATGAAGAAGATAACAAATTCAGGGAAGCCAAACTACAGATCTTTAGAACTTAGTTTGAAAATATGAAAATGAAGGAAGAATAGAACATTGTTGAATACTTTCATAGGGTAGATGAAGTGGTTAATTCAATTAGAGCAGCAGGAGAAGAACTTACAAATAAACCTATTTGAAAAAGATACTAAGTTCATTACCTATGAGATATGATTCCAATATTTATATAATTGAATATAGGACTTATCTTGACACACTCACAGTTGATCAACTTCATGGAATTTTTACAGCATATGAAATGAGAACATGGAATGATAAACCAACAAAAGATGAAACATCCTTTAAAGCATCTAAAGAAAAGAAGAAACAAGAACATATGTCTCATGAAGATCAGTCAGACATATCTGATGTAGAAGAGGCCAACTTTATAAAGAAGCTCTAGACATGATCTGGAAAATATAAAGGAAAGTTACCCTTCAAATGTTTCAATTGTGGCAGAATTGGACACTTTGCTAACAAATTTCCTTATCCCAAGCAGGAGAAAAATGTTGAAGAAGTTCACAACCAGAAAAACCAATACAAGAAGAAATTTTATAAGAAAAAGAAAAACTTCTACTCTAAAGAAGACATCATCTCTCTAGGCATGAGTGAAGACGATAATTTAGAGCTTCTATTTATGGGAATGAATACTCAAAATAATGATGTAGATGATGAAGAAAATTATGAATTTGAAGGAGAAGTGAACCTAGAATCAGAACTGATTAGTKCTCTGGAGGAACTAAGAAAGTATAAAAAGRAGAACAAGCTACTTAGGGCACAATTTCAAGAATTTGAAGAATCACATCAATCAAAAGAAATAGATGCAATAAGAACTATCAAAGAATCAGAGCAGATCATCGGTGATTTGAAATCCCAGCTCCTAGAAGCTAATAAAATTGAAAAAGTCATTTTAAAACAACTTAGTGATCAAAAAAAGTATGTGAGAAACTAGAAGCCGAGTTTAAGATGCTAAAAAGTAATTTTGAGAAAGAAAAGAAGGGATCGAAATTTGGAAATAGTTCAAAGATCTTGGATGAAATTCTCAATAGTCAGAGGTCACCAAACAACAAGAATGGTTTGGGATACACCCAAGACTCAACTTCTACATCACAAGGATCTATGAAAAGATCAATCAGTTACGTAGATGCTCTAAAGGGCTCCTCAAGAAGAGAAGACAATAAAGAAAAGATGATACCATTGAAAACTGTTTCATATAAACAAAAATCAACATTCCCTACTAAAGTAAAAAATGATAGGAATAATACAATCACCAGAAGGAATCCCCCTAATAAATATATATTTATTGGATATTGTTACTCTTGCAATAATTTTGGTCATAAAGTTGTACATTTCAAAGCTTATGGACAATACAATAACATAAATTTCCAAAGATATAAGAACAATAGGTACAATACAAAGAAGAGAAACAACAACACATTTTCTCCTTTGCAAAACTTCAATTTTGAATGTCAAAAATGCAACAACTATGGTCATAAGACCAGAGAATATAGATTACTAATGCAATCCTTAAAGATATGAAACCCTAACAAACAAAATAAAAAGATATGGAAAAGAAAATCTGAAGTACCAAGCATGAAAGATGATGAATATATTGCTCCTGAAATTGATGAAGTTAATAATAGGAGATTGGTGGGTAAAACTTCTAATAAGGAGTATAATAATAAAAGCTATGCATATAAAGTAGATCAAGCTCAAGACAAGAAAACTCCTAAAGAAAAATATGACACAATTCCAGAACTTGATAATGTCATACAAGTAGATTATCCATTACCCAACAAATGGAAAATAAAAAAGGAAAAATCTCAAAACAAGGATAAAGAAGCTTTTGGTGCACAAAATAGTAACGACGATGATGAATCTTCAATATTAAAACAACCAGAAGAATTAAGTGATGGTGATCTCAAAAGTTTTCCAATGTTATTTTAAATGATCCAATAAAACTCCTATTCTAAAAAAAAAAAAAATTAGAAACAAAGAAGGGAAGGAGAAATTAGGGAAGACTTAAAAATTGTTCCTGTTGATACTCCTATGAGTATTGAAGCACATAAAAATGAATAGATAACTAGGATCATCAAAAACATCATGGTTTGATGGTATAACTCTATGCAGGTTTTGACATGGTTTGTTGCAGGTCTTCATCTGCCCAGGAACAATGCAAGTTATGTATTCTCTATTAAGCCCTAATATTGGCTCATTACCCCTTAATTGGGGCATATTATATTGGTAATGTTATTTTATTTATGTTGGCTTTAGGCCATTAGTTGTAATTACACCTCCTAGTCTCCTATATATACCAAGGAGACATTTTCATTTTGAATCATCTTGTACTTGAACATTTAAGTGGGGTAAAAGGAGGTTGCCCCCTCAAAGAGGCTTATTCTCTGAAATTATCTCTTTTTCAAGGTGTTGAGTACTTTTTCTGAGGATTTTCTATGCTATATTGATATTTGGTTCTTAACATATGGTATCAGAGCTCAAGGTCTTGGGGTTTTGTTGCTACATATGAGACACATTGGAATTTTCACTATAACTTTTTTTCTACAATGTTTCAGAAGGAATGGATTGAAAGATATTTATTCGATAGATCAAGGTATGTTGGTTTTAAAATTCAGCTCCTGAGGCCTTATACTTTCGGAGATATAACATGTACAAGATAGGGTTCTAGAATCATATTGAACTGAGTCATCGTGGAATTTTTGCTATAAAACATTTTCTGTAAAGTTTCAGACCCTGAAATCTGAAGGATATTTACAGAAATTAGTAAGGTATATGTGGTAAAAATTATAGCTTTTGGGTCATCTTAAATTTGTAGATACACCCTGTGTAACATAGGGTATCTGACTAGTCCTATTGACTAGTCTCAAGAAGGTGCTCCAAGTAAAACAATCATAACTTCTTTCTAGATAATCCAAATTGCATGGAACTAGTTTCATTGGATCATGGATAGTCTGTAGTATTTTTGGTGTGAGTTTCAGAATTTTATATCAATTATTTTGTGTGGATCACACTATACAAGTGAAATCTTCTGGAAAGGCCAAAAATCGGCAAGTTGTGGGGAAGTTATCATAAATTCCACTTGGCACATCCAATTTTGATCAGACCTATGGAATTACAGAAAAAGAAATATCAGAAAAATACATAAAAGAAAGTTTCATACCCAGAAGGGCCGAAACTTGGGAGATACAACAAAAGAAATATTGTCTAGCAGAACCACCTCAAAATCAAGGTTCAAAAGTGATACTTGGCCAACATGACACCCAAAAATGGAACTTCTACACCAAATAAGCCTCTAGAAAATCCTACTTGGACTCTTAATGAAGGCGAAGAAATGCGTAGGGACATAAATGAACTACAAAATAAGATGGATTCAATGGAAGCTAAGTTGGATACTAAGATGGAATCAATGGAAGCTAAGTTGGATACTAAGATAGATGGTTTAAAAGGGGAGATCATGGAAGTATTGAATGTTCGACAACACAGGTATTCTAACAGAGGACGAACACCTTCAGTAACCACTCACATAACCAGATCAAAGATCAACACACCGATGTTTTCATGTGGTTAAACCCCTACGAGGAAACATCCATGGCCCCAACCAACACGGCCACTTGGAGCAGTTTATTAATGCAAAGAAAAAGATTACAGAGAGATTTTACAAGAGAGTTTCTCACAATCGATCATCCACAAATGACCCTCCATGCTCTTTAAATAGAGATCATGGAACAATCGGGTGTTAAGCCATGGATCAATGGTCATTAAGATCGAGGAGACTATGAACCGTCGAATCACTCTATGTCAGGAACATATCATGACCGTCGGATTTCCTAACTACTAATGCATACTAAAGAAACACACTTTTACCTAACGACATATTAGACCAAGTAGATCTTAACTAACTCCTAAGTGTCTAAATATCCTAACATCCCCCCTTAAGAATAACTTGGGATAGGATTGAAGGATTTACAATAATGA
>JASDQU010010044.1:0-10247 GCA_032191745.1 Picea mariana | reverse complement strand
GAGTCATACCTCTATTCCTTGGTTGAAACTTGCATGTTCTGTTTCTGTCCCATGGCTTGCCCCTGTATGGTTGTTTCCCTTTGGCTACTAACGCCAATTCTGAAGTATGAGAGTCCATCTCAAACACCTTCATTCTTTCTTCTTCTTGTAGAAGAATCCCTGTCAATTCAGAAAACGTAGGTGGTTGTACTCTACCTCCTAGACTTGAAATAAAGACATGATAATCTTTGATTAACCCTTTTAATGTAATAGTTACCATGTCAGAATTTGAAACTTTCTCACCAATTGCACTTAATTGGTCACATAAATCTTTAATTCTAGAAACATAGGTGGTAATATTTTCATTTGCTTCCATTTTTATGGACAGTAACTTAGTCTTCAAAAACAGAATTATATTTGAGTTTGTAGTTTCATACAAACCTTTCAATATTTCCCAGGTCTCCTTGGATGTTTTACAGTCTCTAATGTGTGGAATTATACTGTCCTTGACAGACATCCGCAACAACACTTTAGCCTTCATTTCTCATTTCTCCCAATTTGTACCAGCAACATCTGTGGGCTTGGCTTCATCTCATTTTACAATAGCCCACACATTCCATGCTTCAAAAATCGTCAATATCTTAAATTTCCAGTCAATGTAATTATCGCCATCTAGCTTGGATGCTTCATTCAGATAATTTTCTGGGAATGAAGTTGACATTTCTGCAGAAAATCTTTGAACAACTCAAAAAATACTTGGAAATACCTTTTTAAACGAATTTTACATTCAATGATTTAATTCAAGTCAGGTAGAGACTTAATTACTTTCACCTCAGCGATTTAATTCAGACAACAGACAACTTGGAATATGACCCAGAACCCTTCATAACTCGGCTCTTCCACCTTCAATTCACCAGACCAGACAACAATCAACAATAAAAAAACGACTCTCTTCTTCTTCATGCATAGAGCACACAATGCACTCCAGTAAATAGGAGAGAAGGCGCAACAACTCAACTCACATGCAACAACTTCAAATCATCTATCTGTTCTCTTGGACAACGATCTCTCAACACTCAGATGCTTCCCTCTATGGCACACCCTTCACGATCTCCACGCAGGCACCTCGGCACACCCTTCACGATCTCCACACAGGCACCTTGGCACACCCTTCACGATCTCCACGCAGGCAGTTCTCTGTTCTCTTAGGCAGTGCGGGCTCGTACCTCAGTAAACAGTGAAATGTTATCCGACAGTGAATTGAAGAAATAGGTAGCGAAATGCAGCCATAGTAGCATGGACAACACACCTCAATAGCAGCGAAACAACTCCCTCACGCTCACGATAGTGGCAGCGCTCTCACCTAAGATTTGATACGAAATCAAAAAGTGAGATAGAACTCACGATTCAACTATTTCATTAATCAAAAATATTACATTTATAGCTTGATACTCAAGCCAATTGATTCCTATAATAGTGGATCCGATAACAACAGTAGAGGACACAGAGAGTCCAGGTTTATTAACTAATCATATAATTAGCATTTCTCCATTAATATCTAACATCTATATCGTGGGAATTTTTCTTTTGTTGCTTCTCCATATCAAACTGGTCGGTCACACTTTTATTTCTCCAGCTATCTAGAGACTAATTGAAATACATTGTCCACCCAGACTCAGAGATCTCACTGCCCATACTCCCTGCATCCTTCCTTTGCAAACACTGGCATGAAGCAGTAGAAACAACAGTCGGCTCTACAAATGTAGGGGAGAGACAACACAGATGATATCCATGTAAATTGCATGAAACATGCATTGCCACTCAACAAATGGCCACTGCACTGCCATTCAAACAACGTTCACCACAACCACGACATAGTATAAATATCACATTGAAAAATAAACATTTATTGTTTATAAGTAATGTTATACTTTATTTTCAGCATTACTTTCCAGCATTACTTAGTTGGGGAAAAATTATTAGGCAAGCCTATGCTTTAAACTAAGATTGAGGTGCAAAATTTGGGCGGCTCTGCAATAACAGGGTCATTTGAACCACCAATCAAACATCATAAAAAGGCTTTAAACTAATAACTACCCAAAATGTTTTTGTTAAAACTTTGATTAAACTACCAATATTTAAATAAGTAAAAAAAAACTAATACTGAATCAACTGATATCGATTGCTAGATACCTATGCCTTCTGCATGCAGGTTTAATAACCATATCTAAATAAAAAAAACATGCACGGCTAAACTATATCTGAAAATGAAAAAGACCTAATGGTTGGAGCTCTCTTTATCGGGTGCTGGTTGCACTCGGCAGATTCAACAAACATTCCAAGTATCTTTTTAGTATCCAACCTAAGTGAAGTGCATAAGTACTAATCCAAGAGACATACTAACCCATCACCGAAGTACCAATCCAAATTCGGACTAGAACTGCTCGCTCCAAAGTCATTGGCGTTTTACTCCTTGAAGAACTCATCTCCAGAATTTACAGTTATCGTTGGATGACTATACAATCTACGATCCAAGTGGGAGGAGAGAGAATTAGTGCTTCTTGTAATTTTTTATTATATTTTAACCTAGGAGAAAAATGAATGGTCAATTCTCGATTAACATATGGCAAGTTTTTATTGACACTCGATACAAAGGTCCTCACAGGAACCTCCCCTTAAAATAACGCCTTCGACCTAATCAACAAACATAAAGTCAACAACTTTTAATATTATACAATTTTTCCAACTTAAAAAAAAAGATAACTAATAACCTTATCTTATTATTTATTTTATACACAAACACATCATGATATTTATGTCAACCTTTGTCTTCTCATTTAATGTCAACCTTTGTCTTCTCATGTATTTATGTAAGAAGTACCCTTTGTCTTTAGAGTTGGTGATATGATTATTTTTGAGAAATATGCGGATTAAATTCTATTTGAAACGGAATGGTTAGGGAAAAAAATCTAAAAGCCGTCATCGCATTGAACACATCGTCAACTTCTACTACGTTGTTGTTAAATGTGATATATGACATAAAAGTGTGGTCACAATGGTACTAAGATTTTTTTTGTAGTTGAGGTCTCTTTATTATAGAAAATTAGCTTCTCATTATACTACCCCAAAGTCTTTTATGTGAAACCCTAGATATCGGTTGCAAATAGTTGTACGTTCTTACATAATACATATTACTCTCCAAGCTTTTGCCCACCACAATTTACTAGACTTTTATAAATGTAAGTTGTTGGTACTTTATTAAGAGTAATGATTTTTGGAATATTGCTAAAAATAAAATGGAAAAATGTTGGAATTATTGCTCTTCACATAGAAGTGAAAAATGCCTTTCGAACATTCTTTTAATTGGTGAAAAAAAATACATCAAAACTCGAGAATTCCAATTGAATGGTTATTGCCCAATTCTTGAATTTGATAAGATTTACATTATATACCATGGAATTGAATCTTTATTTATGTTTAATGTCATAAAACTTATTTGAGAATTTCAATTCAGTGATTATTGTTAAAATTGTTGAATGTGATATAATTTGCATCATATATAATAGACTTAATCTTCGTTTATGTTTAATTTCATAAAACTTATTTAAAATTGCAAATTCAAATACAAAGTTGAGTTAAACCTTTTTTGTCTAAATTTGTTAAATCCATATTATTTTAATTTAAAAAACAAGGAAGTAAATACAACTTGTGACTAAAAATAGTGACAATGATTTCACATAACTAAAAAAATTGTTGCCAAGATTGCAAAGATAAAACATACGACGACATTATCCACATGTTTCCTTTAATGCTCTGCATTAAACCTTAAAGCAAGAATGATATTGCCCTAAACTTTGAAATGCTTATGTCTTGTGAAGATGATAACGATCTTATGCAACTTAAATATGAGAGTGTGGAAATAGTGTTTTTGTCTTCTTGTTCCAACGATAAGGGTCATAGCTAGTTTTTTTTACATTAAAACATAAAATTACAAAATATAGTGCTTTTCCAAGTTTAAATATTATGGTTATAGTTTTAAAAAATCTTTATACAAAAATTTATGTTAGGGTGATTTAGACCTTTAAAAGGAATGCCACAGACTTTTTTTTTTGAAGGTTTTCTATCTTGCTTGCTATATGCATATACACATTTTCAAAAGAAGGGATTAGTTGCATTGTAGCTCCACCTTGTTAATTATATGCTATATACAAAACAAAATTGCATTATTGTGATTTAGACCTTTAAAAAGGAATGCCATAGATTTTTTAAGGTTTTCTATCTTGCATGCTATATGTTTATACACATTCTCAAAAGAAGGGATTACTTGCATTTAGCTCCACCTTGTTAATTATATGCTAAAAACACAAAGACAAAGTCAAGTAAGCACTATATTATGGGTGAGTATTTTATTTTCTTTTCTGTTTTTAATAAGATTTTATTATTCTATTATAAACAAATAAATGAGAGTGTAAGTATTTTATATAAAAAAAGGTTTCGAAGACAACCAACATGAATTAAGGTCATAATGTAAAAATATTGTGTTTATCAAAACTTATAATAGAAGGTTTCTTAAAAAAGAAATATAATGACCCATAAGGTCCGATACAAATAGCAATAAGCATAAATAAAACAAGTGAATTAGACATAATGAGCGGTTAGATTATAAAATATTGGAACCAAGTCCACTAGAGGGAGGTCTTTGTCTTTAGGAGAAGGCCTCAATCCATGAATTTTGGGCTCAAGATCGACCATAATGGGTTCCCATTTGTCACTTCCCTACTTGGGTTCATCAAGGTTCTCTAGTTTATAATTTTCCAACACGACAACAAAAAACTTGTTAAACCGAACCTCTAGAGTCTTTCCTAGGGGCCAAATCCTTCACATTTATCAACGCTTTCTCACTGTTCCACCTACACTATCTAGAGCTCAACAATAGCTTGAAAATGTCAAATGCGTAGAGTGAATTGAAACGTGCCTTTCATAGGAACTCTACTTATGGTACAAGGCATGTTGGTCTAGTAGTCCATGAGATCCTGTAGATGCTCCACTTCCACTTCCATCTTCCACATCTGCATTTGAATCTATACATACAAATAAACATATATTAGGGAGTTGTTGCACCAAGTAAAATATGTGTTGATTTATTTTGTGGATTGGTGAAAATATATTCAACTTAGTTTTCCAAGGATGATATAGAATATCAATTCTAATCCATTTCCATATTGTGTGAAATTCATTGGGAGAGTGTCTCATAGAAGGGATGACGTCCAGGTGATATTCGACAAGAGAAATTGGTGGAAGAGATTAAAGGCCCAATCCCAAGAAGATTAGACATACTTATAGTACTATGTTAATGAAAAGGAATGGCCTTATCCTAATACCAACATTTTCAAATTTTGCCTGGCTAGAGCAAAATGGTAGGGATTATAACCCTGTGTTTATAGCCCCTTTTCACAAATTTCTCAACTAACTCTCAAGAAATATGTCCTTGGAATTAATGATATCTTTTCTCATTGAAGTATGTCTAGGTAAAAGAAAAATATTCAAAATATAAAATAATTTTAATAATTTTTGAACAACTTAAGAAATAAAATGTTGGACATATTGTCATTGATGTGTTTCCATTGATGCCAACAATCGAAGTCATTGTTATGTGATGATGAGTTATTATGATGAATTGTCATTGATGACAAACATGGCGCAAAAGAACATTAATAAAATCTCAGGAGAAATAACGTAGTAAGTTGCGTAGAAGACATAGCGTGAGGCGCAGAGGAATCTACCTAAAGCTCATGAAAGGCAACATATTAGATTGCACGAGATCAGAGCAAGCATAGATCCTTGTACATAAGGAGTAACAAAGCACAAAGAATTAAGAGCTCAGGACAGTTAGCGATTGAAGATCAATGTATAAAAGAATGCACAAATAGTTATTAAAAGCTCAGGAGAAATAATGATGAACATATCAAAAGAAAGAACGTTAATCGAAGCTCAGACAAGATGACGCACATGAGCCATTCATTCTTGTTTCGAGACAAACCAGGACCGTTAGATCTGGGATTTATATAGGAGGAACTTCGGATCAACATCTGATTAAGTGTTGATCGTTGGATCTCAGTAAGGGCAGATCAACGACGTTGAACCATTGCAGGATGCAAGGGTTGAAGTTAACGATCGCACAATTTTCAGTTCTAAAATCCACACCAACCATTGATTGTCATCTGCCAATAGATGTACGGTTGGCATCAATTCCACTACCCCAGAGCCTTGGAGTCATGAATAGCCGAATTCCTGACAATCGTTGGATCGTGTTAATCTTTTCATGTCAAAGAAGGATCGTTAGATGAAATCAAGTTACTTGAGGTTTATTCGGGGAATCTCACTTCGGGAGAATTGGGAAGTGGGAAAAGCGAATAACCCAAAGTCCTGAAGGCCAAATGAATCTAGGCCATTGATCTAGAACTGATCATGTCAAAGAAGGATCGTTAGATGAAGTCCAGTTACTCAAGGTTTATTCAGGGAATCTCACTGTGGGAGAATTGAGAAGTGGGAAAAGCGAATAACCCAAAGTCCTGAAGGCCGAAATGAATCTAGACCATTGATATAGAACTGATCACTGTCATTGGATCAAGGATTCAGATGAACCTACGAACACTAGATCCAGGAGGAGGACATGTGACACATCAGACAATCCATGTCAGTAAAGACCACTTCAGCAAGGACACGTGGCCCAATGAAATGGTGATAAGTGTCAAGGTCCAATTAGAATTTTAGGTACACATAAGTCACAAATCTAAGTGACATGTGGGATCCACTCGGTCAGTGCCAAGTCAGCAGTGACATCAGCAAGTTACGTCACTCCGAGAGTTTTTCCTTCTAGGGAAACCAACAACTACCCGAAGCGTCGAAGGCCAAAGTCAATGCTAACCGTTGATATAAGATCCTTCAGATTCTCACATGACCATTAGATCAAAACACAGTGGAAATATGATGTAAGGACTCCCATGTTGACCACTTCAGTGTTGACCAACTCCGGTGGAAATTGGAACAACAATTACCCAGACCTCTGAACCCCCGAAGTCCCGAAGTAAATAGTGGTTGTCCATCTCAATCTTTGATTAAGTCATAGCCATTGGATTAAGCAGTGGAAGGATAATGTAAGGATCAAATCTAGATTGTTGATTTGGTTCTGGGGATCATGTTAACCACTATATCAATCCTTATGAGAGGTCAAAACTTTGGAAGACTGAATGAAAGAGAAAACGCCTGAAAGTCGAAGGCCGGATGACTAGATTCCAGCCCCCAATCATGGTTTACAAATACATAAGTCGTGAAGCATTGGGAACATCACTTAAATTGACAAGCCTATGGTTTTGCACATATGGTCACAAGTAAATGGTTTGAAGGAAGCGCCTTTGCAAAATTCGATTTCTGCAAAATTTGCAGAGACATGGAATCAAGTTAAAAATGAAATCGATCCATATCAGTGATCGATTTATGAAAATAACTCTAACTAATTTTAAAATCCTTCACAATAATGTTTGAATAATAATGAAGAAAAAAAAACATTATTTTCGTTAATCTAAATAAAGAGGTGTGATGGTCCAAAAAAAGGGACACAATGATTCATAGCTCACACTAGTTGGGTGACTATATAAGCAAGGAAGAACAGTGAAGGAAAAGTGTCTCTGTAGTCCATATCAGAAGATCAAAACAACAATAGAGTCCAAGAAGAAGAACTAATGATTCTTATGAAGTGAGGGTGGAAGGGAGGAGCACATAAGGATTCATATCCTTTACTAAGTAAGTGTAATTTAAGGGAGTTGGTGCTTCCTGGGGTTGGTTACCTAAAGACAAGGGATTTGGTGCTTCCTAGGGTTGGTGCCCTAAAAACAAGGGAGTTGGTTCTTCCTAGGGTTGGTGCCCTAAAAACAAGGGAGTTCGTGCTTCATAGGGTTAGTGCCCTAAAAACAAGGGAGTTGGTGCTTCTTATGGTTGGTGCCCTAAATACAAGGGAGTTGGTGCTTCCTAGGGTTGGTACCCTGAAGAAGGGGATTGGTGTCTCCTAGAGTTGGTGCTCTAAAAAGGATTGGTGTCCTTCACTATTTCTTTATAAAACCTTGTAACTTTTGTTAATCATATATTTATAATTGATTTTAAATACAAGTCCATTGTTGACCTGTTGCGGTAAATAATAAAATATCAAAGTAAATGATAATTGTTGAAAAAGGGAAATATTGATTCACCCCCTCTCTCAGTATTTCCAACAATTGGTATCAGAGTGGGTGCCTTCAGCACAGTCTAACAACTGAAAGGTAGATCCTGTAGATGGATTAGCAAGAGGGAATGTCTAACAACAAAGCACCATTGTTCAATGGAGTTGGCTATGCTCTATGGAAAATAATAATGAAAAACTTCATGTTGGATCTTGGTTTTGATATCTGGAAATATGTTGTAGATGGTTACACTGCACCAACTACTCCACCCAAGTATGCCGCAAGAAAGAACATATGCAATGACAACTCAAGAGAAGTTAATGCAATTCTAGGAGGGTTGACAAATTCTATATGTGTGAAGGTTATGCATTGTAAGTCAGCCAAAGAAATTTGGGACAAATTGGAGGTTGTATATGAAGAAGATAACAAATTCAGGGAAGCCAAACTACAGACCTATAGAACTCAGTTTGAAAATCTGAAAATGAAGGAAGAATAGAACATTGTTGAATACTTTCATAGGGTAGATGAAGTGGTTAATTCAATTCGAGCAGTAGGAGAAGAACTTACAGATAAACCTATTGTGAAAAAGATACTAAGGTCATTACCTATGAGATATGATTCCAATATTTATATAATTGAAGATAGGCCTTATCTTGACACACTCACAGTTGATCAACTTCATTGAATTTTTACAGCATATGAAATGAGAACATGGAATGATAAACCAACAAAAGATGAAACATCCTTTAAAGCATCTAAAGCAAAGAAGAAACAAGAACATATGTCTCATGAAGATCAGTCAGACATATCTGATGTAGAAGAGGCCAACTTTATAAAGAAGCTCTAGACATGATCTGGAAAATATAAAGGAAAGTTACCCTTCAAATGTTTCAATTGTGGCATAATTGGACACTTTGCTAACAAATTTCCTTATCCCAAGCAGGAGAAAAATGATGAAGAAGTTCACAACCAGAAAAACCAATACAAGAAGAAATTTTATAAGAAAAAGAAAAACTTCTACTCTAAAGAAGACAACAACTCTCTAGGCATGAGTGAAGACGATAATTTAGAGCTTCTATTTATGGGAATGAATACTCAAAATAATGATGTAGATGATGAAGAAAATTATGAATTTGAAGGAGAAGTGAACCTAGAATCAGAACTGATTAGTTCTCTGGAGGAACTAAGAAAGTATAAAAAGGAGAACAAGCTACTTAGGGCACAATTTCAAGAATTTGAAGAATCACATCAATCAAAAGAAATAGATGCAATAAGAACTATCAAAGAATCAGAGCAGATCATCGGTGATTTGAAATCCCAGCTCCTAGAAGCTAATAAAATTGAAAAAGTCATTTTAAAACAACTTAGTGATCAAAAAAAGTATGTGAGAAACTAGAAGCTGAGTTTAAGATGCTAAAAAGTAAATTTGAGAAAGAAAAGAAGGGATCGAAATTTGGAAATAGTTCAAAGATCTTGGATGAAATTCTCAATAGTCAGAGGTCACCAAACAACAAGAATGGTTTTGGATACACCCAAGACTCAACTTCTACATCACAAGGATCTATGAAAAGATCAATCAGTTACGCAGATGCTCTAAAGGGCTCCTCAAGAAGAGAAGATAATAAAGAAAAGATGATACCATTGAAAACTGTTTCATATAAACAAAAATCAACATTCCCTACTAAAGTAAAAAATGATAGGAATAATACAATCACCGGAAGGAATCCCCCTAATAAATATATATTTATTGGATACTGTTACTTTTGCAATAATTTTGGTCATAAAGCAGTACACTTCAAAGCTTATGGACAATACAATAACATAAATTTCCAAAGATATAAGAACAATAGGTACAATACAGAGAAGAGAAACTACAACACATTTGCTCCTTTGCAAAACTTCAATTTTGAATGTCAAAAATGCAACAACTATGGTCATAAGACCAGAGAATATAGATTACCAATGCAATCCTTAAAGATATGAAACCCTAACAAACAAAATAAAAAGATATGGAAAATAAAATCTGAAGTACCAAGCATGAAAGATGATGAA
>JASDQU010010043.1:103293-207145 GCA_032191745.1 Picea mariana | reverse complement strand
TGCTTCCTTCTAGTTGGTGCTAGAGAAACCAGGGAGTTGGTGCTTCCTTCTAGTTGGTGCTAGAGAAACCAGGGAGTTGGTGCTTCCTTCTAGTGGGTGCTAGAGAAAACAGAGAGTTGGTGCTCTCAGCAAGTTGTAGCTTGCAAAACAGAGGTTGTAGCCTCATTATGAGTTGATGCTCATATGTATGATAATGTAAAGAATGTAACTATTACTTATCATATAAAGAAAACAGGTTTTTACCCTGTATGGGTTTCCTCAGGAAATATCTGTCTCTATGTTTATCATATATGTGACTGATGCTGAATGTGCCATTGTTTATTTCCCTGCATTATTGTGATCATCATTTAGTGTTTCAGCAAAGAGTTATAAAAGAATCATAATTGTTTAAGCTCAGTTACAACTAACTCACCCCCCCCTCTCAGTTGTCCAACAAAACCTACTCCTGAACAAATCTTGGAAATGGCTAAGTTTAAAGAAGTAACTTATCAGAGGAAAGGGAATGATTTTGTGGTTAAGAGTTATAAGATTCTTCCCAAGACAAATACCCCTCCAGCTATAGATTTAGATGTTGACCTAGGTAGTTGGATAAAGCATGCAAAAGTCTTAGTTCTTGTGTCAAAACTTATAAAAATCCCCTCACGGAAGGATAGACTGCTAAAAGCTATTGAGGATCCTACCAGAAGGAACTTGGAGAAGTTCAAGGAAAAGATTATAAATAATCCCAAAGAGTGTAATGGGGATGTACCAGTCATATCGCATAGTATGGATTGGACTAGGGAAGATCATCCTCCTTTCTTTGTTTCCTTGATGGTAAACAATATGTTGTTACACAATTGTATGTTTGACTATGGGACTTCTTCTAACATCATCACCAAGAAGGTTATGAAGTAATTGAACTTAAATGTAACTCAAACCTATCATAATGTTTGTGACATGGACTCAAGGGAGATTGATATTGTTGGCATCATTTTAAATATGTGTGTCATATTAGAAACCCATCAGGACATCACAGTTGTTATGGATTTATTAGTCATTGATGTGACAGATGCATGGGGAATGCTTTTGCCTAGGAAGTGGGTTGCTACACTAGGAGATCGCATTCAAATGGATTTGACTTATGATACCATCCCAGCTCCTGATAACACTTTGGTCAAACTTTACAGAGAACAAGAAAGGAAATTCAACGTGGAATATCCTAAAGATCCCATGAATTAGTACATATACCATGTGAGTGATATTGGAAACTATTCCATATGTTAAAAGTTTCTAAGTACAATAAAAGATAAGTTTAAGTAAGAGAAGGTGGATGAGATATGGAGAATTCAATTTGATGGTGCTCATTCAAGAGCGGGTAAAGGAGTCAGAATCGGCATTACTTCACCAGTCGGGTAGTCATTCAAATTTTCTTTCAGACTTGAATTTGATGCAACTAATAAAGTAGTTGAGTATGAAGCACTCCTACTAGGACTTGAAATTGATAAGGACATGGGGATTAAAATTTTGAACATCAAAGGCGACTCAAAATTAATCATACTTCAAGTCAATAATAAATTTGCATGCAAAAGTGAAAGGTTGAGGAAATATAGAAATGCTATCTGGGACACCATGGAATTCTTTGATGCACTCAACATTACAGAAATTCCTAGAGAACATAGAATTCTAGCAGACAAATTGGCAGTAGATGATTCTACTTTCCAACCAATAGAAGAACTAATAAATGGTGAAGGAAAATTTGAATTTAATTTCAGACCATCAATTCCAGACAACATTAACCATTGGAAAGTTTTTAGAGATGAAAAACAGATTCTAAGGTTTATACATAATTTCCAAGAGTTCTCAAGTTTCAATGTCAGTTATAAGGAAGAAGGGAAAGAATATGAAGAAAGTGAGGATGATTTCAAAAGGAATCCAATTCCTAAAGGAATCATTGCACTAGAGAAAGATTTTGATAGGCAAGACATGCATAAGAATAAAAAAGAAAAAATAAAACCTGAGGATTATCTTGAAATAAATATTGGAACAATTGAGGAACCAAGAATGATAAAAATTGGAAATGAAACCTCAGGAAAAGAAATAAAAGAATTAATAAGTCGTGTACAAGAGTACAAGGATGTGTTGGCCTTTAGTTATGATAAACTTAAGGCATACAGAGAAGATGTTTTTCAATAGATTATCCCCCTCAAGGAAGAGACAAAGCCTTTTCGTCTAAAGTTAAGGAAAATAAATCATAATTTGGCACCCATGATAAAGAAAGAACTACAAAATGTGTTGGTTGCTGGAATCATAGCTCCAACAAGACATTCATCATGGTGCTCAAACTTAGTGGTAGTTCAGAAAAATAACGGAGGGATAAGGTTATGCTTTGACTTCATAAACTTGAACATTGTTTGTGTAAAATACAACTATCCACTCCCTAACATGGAAACTCTACTGCAAAGAGTAACTGGGTCTGCTATGATGTCCATGTTAGACGGGTTCTCTAGATATAACCAATTGTTAGTAAATAAAGAAGATCGGAATAAGACTACATTCACTACTCCTTTGGGCACTTATGAATATATCAGGATGCCTTTTGGGTTACTTAATGTTGGTGCCACCTTCCAAAGAGCCATGGAATTTTCCTTTAAGGAATTGATTGGTAAGATTATTGAAATATACCAAGATGACTTAATTGTGTTTTCAAAGGATAGATCTAATCACATAGCTCACTTAAAGCAAGTTTTGAAATATGTCGCAAGTACGACATCTCCCTAAATCCAACTAAGTTAGTTTTTGGTGTGGATGAGAGAAAGTTGTTGGGTCATATTATCTACAATGATGGGGTAAAAATCGATCCCAAAAGGGTTGATGCAATCAAGATTGTTCCATTTCCCCAAACTAAGAAATCCCTTCAGTCATTTCTTGGCCAAATTAATTTTATCTTAAGATTCATACCTAATTTGGCCAAGACCGTGAAGTCCATTTTAAAGTTGTTGAAAAGGGATGTTAAGTTTGAATGGAAAAATCAAGAAAAGAAAGACTTTAGAAGCATAAAGGACTCAATTGCTAAATCTACAGTTTTAATCAGCCCCAATTACTCTAAGGACTTTCAGATATTCTCTTTTGCATCAGAGGATACCATGACAGGGGTACTGCTCCAAAATAATGATGAAGGATAGGAGAAACCCATTGCTTTTATGAGCAGAGCCTTGCATAATTCTGAATTGAATTACACTCCCTACAAATACCATTTTCCCATGCATCTGATTAACTTCATAGTTTATCGATTCAACCTGGGACATTCCATACAAAATATGATCGGTAGAGAGGGGCTAAGAAGAAATCACATATCTTTGCATAATTCTTCTTGTATTTGTTTTCCTGAATTAATTAACAATATACATGCATCAGGGGTTCATAAATGTGCCAACTCCAATTTACATGAGGGAATAGATTAGTTGCAAAAATGACATCCATGAGATAAGAGGCCATGCATAATGTGGGAACTATCCCTAATTTATCTTTGGCCTTTTGTACTATTTATGTGTTTCTATTTAAATAATGAGAAAGAATAGTTGCCCAATTAAAGACATGACCTATAGTGACAACTATCTAGGCCAATGGTAACGAAGTATCTTTGAAATGTGTACAATTGTGTTCACCATGCAACCTATCTATTAGAGCCATTGTATACACATAAGGTTCTCTCAGGTTAGTTATTGCATATATACTGTTGAAGCTAGGTTTGAAAATTTTCACCTTTAAAACTAAATTTTTTCTCTTTCAGGATTCGGTTTTTCATAAGGTATAATCCTCACTATCAGTCCAAAAGACCGATACCGAAGTCCCGAAAAGTTTTCATTTCTTCGTTATAACTAAAGACAAGAAGCTCAAATGTTATTAAAGTCTAGACACATGTCTGTAAAGTACTTTAAATCGCGATAATTTAAAACCCTAAAGGAGTTAATTAACCATCTTTTTAACCTTTTGGGATTCGGGGTTTACTCAGAACAATATCTCTTCAATACATTTTGAATCGCGAAATCTCGATTCCCAATTTCCCGAAAGAAGTGAAATTCAGTCTTAATCCTAATTAATTAATTTAAAACTAATCTCACCACAATTTCAGGATTCGGGGTTTAGTGGTGACATACCTCATGTAGTCGTGATCCCTGAAACCCTGAAATGCGAAGTCCCGACTCAATACAGAAGTTAAGGCTTAAATCTAATCTCATCGCGATTTTGGGATTTGGAGTTTAGTGGTGACATACCTCATGTAGCAGTGATCCCCGAAGCCCCAAAATGAGAAGTCTTGACTCAATACGGAAGGATCTTTGAAACCCCGAAGCACGAAGTCATGACTCAATATCGAATTTTAAAGAGAACTAACTTCATTTTAAAAATACATTAAATGGTAATTAAACTTCTTAAGTAATTTCTTTTCGGCCTCCGTCAAAAGAAGTTTTTTGAATGTTGATTTTAGAATTGTCGAAACACGGCCACATTAATAATGGATAGATCGTGATTTATGTGACACAAATGTGTATCTCATAGATATTCTCTGCATTAAAGGTATTAAATTCTTGACAACTACATCAGTACTTTCACCATAAAATGAGTTAAAAGAAAACTAGAGGTCTGTGTTTTGAAACATATTCTCGCTTTTTCTATCAGAAATAGGATAATACAACCAAGCTTTCACACCTCTCTTCTGTGACAGGTTTTCTTTCCAATACAAAGTCATGGAACCAAAGAAGGGACCCAAGAAGAGTGAAGATACAACTGATATTTCCATCCCAGAGGGAGATGTCATATCAGACACCACACCACATGTTATCGACTCAATTAAATCATGGAGACAGATTTATGAAAATCTGGACTGCGAGATGAAAAATTCCCCTAGCGATTCTGAGAATCGCCTTCAGGACATAGCAGAATCAGAGTTTCACAAAATTGCAACATGCCCACGGCTCATGCCGTACAACGACATGGTCAGTTGGGTTTTGGACAAGGTTGATATTCTGACAAGAAGCATTTTAAATGATCAAGGAGCCATTATCAACTCATTCAGACCTGAACATATCCAGGTTATGTACAAACTCTCACCCAATCCTAATTTCATTTACAATGCTGAATTTATAGCAGAAATCCAGAGAAAGGAATGCACTGAGGTAGACCAAACTTACCCTGATTTAATCAAAGGTTGGTGGAGATGTCCATCAAAATTTAGGGCTGATACCCGTGGAATTTATGCCACAGCCTCTTTTAATGAGTACATGGTTTATGTAGCCATGATGTTGTGTAGACTCTTCGGCAAAAAGAATCCCTGTCGTTTCCCCGCAGAATGGGTGCCCTTTTTAGAAGAAGCATCAGAAGGGTATAGTTTCAACTGGGACAAGATTTTATCTGATAATATAGCCAAAGATATTTCGGATTACAGAGCTGCAAGAGCCTAAGGTCAACCAGTGGCCTTCTACATGTCAACGTACCTCATGGACGCAATTTGTTTATGACTCCATTTCCCTTGATGAATTGGAGTTGGAACATAACCTGCCCTGAACCCATTCACTAATATCACTCTGAGCTGTGGGAAGAAAATGCAAAAAAATTGTTTTACGAAATTTTTCATTTTGTGGTGATACCCATGCATAAAATGTTTTTTGGTTGTGACCCTCCTCGTATTTCTGAAGCAGTTTCAAATAACCTCAAGCAAATAGCAGATTGGTTCATTGAAGAAATATTCTCCTACATCAGGGTTTATGGGTGTTCAATCCCCCCTCACGCGCTTCCAAAATTCCTTCCGGATAGACTAGTGTGTAGGGAAGTGGCACACCAAATAGTAAAAGGCGGTATTGGAATAGAGCTAAAGGCAGCTCAAAAGAAGTCCTGGCCAATCTTCCCTGTGCACATCAAGAAATTTTCATTACTAAATTTGGGACATTCTAGGGTGTAAGCAGAAGCACTCGAAGAAATTAAACTGGTAAATATTGAGTACAAAAGGCATGACCCTTATCAATTAGTGAATAAACACTTGATACACTACAATATGAAAGCATATGAACATGAGGAGTCCCCTTGGGATGACATGTTCAAAGGGACCAAATCTTATAAAGAAGTGTTGGAAAGAGTACTGACACTGCCGTCCGACCTGCAAGTCAGCTTTTGGACCTTTCAGAAGCATCGACGGAGTGGTCTGCCCCAAGTACTTCAAGGGGAATAAATTACCCTCCCCTAGGAGAAAGAAAGCGTTCCACCAGGTTTCGAGAAAGAAAGCATTCCACCAGGTTTTGAGCAGGAAGCACAAAAGAAGGGAAATCCCAAAAAGGCCCTACAGGACACGCCTAAGGTGGCAGGAGGGAAAGGATCTACAGAGCTAGGGAGTCACATAGCCTCCTTAACTCCCTTACATCCACTTTTGGATTGCCACATATGGGAGCTCTTTTTGTTGATGACCTTATCTCCATTCCCATAAATGAGATTCCTCCTTCGGATTATTTTTTTAGTAGAAAAAGGAAGGTTGTCCTAAAACAGGAGATGCATAAGAGGGAGGGGAACATGGTTAAAAAAAAATAAAGTCCTGATAGATGAACAAAATTTGGAGGAAGAAGATTTCGCTACAGAGGTAGCAGGTTCCATGGGAGCCATGGAAACAACAAACTTTTTTACCGTGGGAAAAATCATAACAAGGATAAAAAAGAGTGATAAAATCATAGCACAATTGCAAGAGAAATTAAAGAATATTGAGGAAAGCATTAGAGAAGAAATGAGTAAAAGTTTGGAGCAGACAGGGGTTGCCGAAAGGTTAGAGATTCAATCGCTCAAAATGAGTTTGGACGAAATGAGCCAGGAAATAAAAACAAATCAGCTACAGATTACACAGCAAAAGGGGCACGCAAAATAGTTGCAGGCTAGATTAATATCAATGGAAGATCGGATTATAGACTTAAAAGCTTTCTAGGCCCAGTCATTGGAAGTGCATTCAAAAATAGAAATTGAACAACAGAAATTGATTTCCAAGATAGAAATTATTCAGAATTACTTTCAAGAAGTAGATAATGCCTTTGAAAATATCATCCTAAGAGAAAAATAAGCCAAAGCAGTGAGAATTACTCTCCAAAAGGCAATTATATATTCGATAGGTGAAGAGGTATCCGAAACTATGAAAGTATCATCCACTGAGAAAATCAGAGGTGACATCATGCTCAAGCTATGGGAAACCAACATAACTGAAAGCAAAAGAATAGCCAAAGAAATCAGAGATGACTGTGAAGAATTTTTTGATCTTCTAGACAAAGGGTCATTAAATATTGGAAAAGGCTAGTGTACAGGACTTTTGGGACAGATCAATATTGTAACACATCAATTAAATTTTAGGGAAAATTTGAGTGAAATCCAAATGGAAATTTCACAACTAAGAAAAATCGATGTCACCCTAGTGGACAGGTTGTTAGTTGAGCCAAACTTAAAGTTGTAGTCAATAAAGTTTACAGATAAAGGAGTGGATGATTGCCTTTCTAATATTCAGAGAAAGGTTTATCTATTCAAGGCAAGAGATTTTCCAGAACCCCCCAGAAATTTTACACAGTTCCTGGAGAAATGTATTAAATGTATCAAATCAAAAGAAGGAGAGTCATCGGAAAAGTAAAAGTATTATTTGGAAGGGCTTTACTTCCTAGAAAATGGAAAAATGAAGAAGATCATGAAAACAGTTTTGGATCTACTTTCTAATAAATAGTTAGTCTCTAAGAATGAGGAACTAACCAACCATCCTAAGATTGGTGGTTTTTTATAAATGTAATTTTTCAAGAATAAGAAAGGGCTTTTTTTCTAGAAGGATTGTAAAGAGATAACTTTGTTTTGCCTGAATTAATACAATATAGATTGAAGATTCCAGATCTAGTCAAGCCTGAGTTATGTGTTTCTCTGTCATTTTATTTTTTATTTCCATACTTTCGTTTGAAGTGTTTCATGTGGTAATTTCTATTATAGTAATTAAAACAGTCAGATTATCTAATCATTTGCAGTATTTCCTTTGTATCATCTTTTAGCGGATATAAGACCTATGAATAAGACCTATGAACGTTTTAGGACTCTGAAACTATATGCTTCTGCAAAGTTATTATATGTTTTTTTGTATTAACTTAAAATGAGATTCTTCTTAAATTGATGCCTCATTTTTGTTATACAACTACTTATTTCCTTTTTCTTCATTCTGTCCACTATCTCCTTTAAAACTTGACTCAGATACTAGAAAAGGCCTTTATTTCTATTATACTATTAATTCATAATTTGGAAGTTCTATTTTTATAATTTTGAACCAGAAATTTGTGACCCTCGAAAATATTCTTGATTTACAAAAAAGAAACCCTCATCTTTCATGATTGTTCCAGTTACCAGACAGCCCAATATAGAACCCGGTCTATCAGATCAAACAAGCATTGTGTTAAACCTATTCAATACCATCTTACAAACAGCAAATACATGGGTAGAACTTGAAAGATCATGGGCTACAATTGAAAGGGATATTAGCATTCAAGAACAATGGGAAGCTAGACAGAGACAGTTAAGGAATCAACCGTGATCTCAGTTTCCTTTAAACTTTTTCTTTTTACCAATTAATTATCTCTACCTTTTTTTGGATGCCTTGACGGTATACTTTAGAGCCTTAAAGTATAAATTCAGGAACAGGGATGATTTTAGGGGCTAAATTTCACTCATGGGCTAATTTTCCATGGTTTTTCCAAAAACAAGATTCGCTATTTTAAAAATGATTCGCCCAAATTCTATAGCATAAAATTATTTTACCTTAAAAATCGCCAAAATTTTATAAAAACTATATAAAATACTTAGAAATTTGAATATTTTTTAAAAAATATCGCCAAACATTTATAGTTGACATATGAGGGATTAATAATATTCTCCAAGGTTTCTACATTTTAAAATAAATTTACATCCTTAAAATCATCCATGCTCAGGAAAAACATATACCATCTGATTTCCCAACAAACCTCTTATCCCCCACCCACTAGCTAGACAAGATTTTCTTGGTATCATGTTCTTTGTTGAGCTACTCAACAAAACCTGTGACCATGTGTACCTCTAGTTGTAACAGATTATAATATTTTTCTAACTCAGATGGAAAGTAATACCCTATACATCTTCCCTCCCCATTCAATATGGTCATATGCTCCACATCTACATGAGCAATTATCCAATCAAGAGCCTCTAAACAAGGCATAATTGGTGTTGTTGCTACAACAATGTGCAGGTGAGATTTACTTATATTGATGAAAACTAAATCATCTACCCCCCTCATTTGAGAATCAATATGGGAACATGCATCTAGTTAATCTTCTTCATGAAATCTCTTGTACAATTTTCTGCATCTTGGGAAAGGGAGTTGAGAACCTATATGGGCATCAGTGTCTTTATAAATAGGTCTCACTAGTTTTATCTCAAGCTTGGGTATTTTCATCAATTGGATGTACTCTTCTTGAGATGCTTCAACTTCAATGGGTCCGTATTATGACTATTATGTGTGCTCAATAGGTTTTTTCCCTTTGGGGGATTTCTTAGGTGTTTTGGATGAAGTCCTTCTGAGAGGAAGAAGAATTTGAACATTACAAGACAAATTTTCTCAATTTGCACAACATTTTGTTTTTTTTAATTTAAACTAATTCCAAGAGATCAAAGTTATAATGACTATAAAAGGACTTGAAAGAAAAGAATTTTTTTGTATTTTCATTCAGAAACAAAACTAACGTTTTTCAATTTCTCCAAATTGGCCACAACAACATGATAATTCATTTGAAAACTAGAAAAGAGAAAGTCTTGAAGCATACCTGGAAAATGTACTGAAATGCAAAGAGAATTAACACCTCTAATCTTTGCAATTGATCCTCGAACCTCGTACATAGAATGTAAGGAAACCAGAAATCAAAACAAGGATTTCTACTAGCAAGAATATGCTTAGAAAATTATAAGCACAACTCAATGTATGGTGAAACTCAATCTTACAACATGAAACCACTCGAACGACAAAGTTCACTGCTATCAAGATAGAGCAATAGGAAAATCTTACATCATCGTGACAAAATCAATCTTGAACCAATCATATTCTAAAAATACAATTATAACAATTTGGCATTCCAACCAAATAAAACTTTCCATTCATGTCAAAATTGTTCATTACTTGTCAGAAAAACTTTAAACTTATTATATTGGTTTGTTTTCGAACTTTTTCACACTACATTGTTATCAACGAAATCTAAAACTTTCAATCACTTCCCTTCTAAACTTTCTATCAGCACAAGGTTGAAAATCCCATTGATGATCAATGTTAATAAAAATGTTTCGTGCTACACTTATCATCGCTGAAATTTTGGAATTTCCATTGGTGAACTTTTGAATTTTCCATCGGTGATGAAAGTGAACAATACAAAAACTCAGCAAAATAACTCAAAAGTCTAAGAAATTTTTTGGATTTTTTTTAGCAGAAAATCAATCAAAACTTGAAAGAAAAAAATTGATTTTTAAGTTAAGCAAAGAGGATAACGAAAAAGTGGTGCCCAAAATTTGAAAAAAAAAATAGGTTGAAGTGTGGACTCAAGAAATGGAAATTCACTAGACATACTCAAAATCTCTACATACATATCTTTAAACAAAACAAATCAATTTCAAGTAGAGTGGAAGTTAAAAGAAAACTTAGAACAAAAAGTGTTCATAAATTCTCTTATAATTAACTTTGAAGTGAATATTTGCCTTGTAATAAAATGTTTAGCTATTTAGTCAAGTAGAATGATAAATTCAAGACGTGACTTAGATCACTCTTTCACTATCATGAGGTTTTAGAGATCTCAAAGTGATCCTATCATTCTTTTGGTGTTGCTCCACTACTAGTGAGCATCCATAGCCCCAATGGATTCACCTTGATATCACAAACCTTGTTCCACTTCCAGCAAGCATCCATAGCCTTGATCGAGATATCTAAATTCCCTCATTAGATAACATGTTTCACCTTAATAGATTCTCTTCCTTGAACACTTTCTAAAATGTTCTTTCGTTTTTTTAATTCCCCCTTTTTTGTATATATGTTTTATATTTTTTTGTTTATATTGTCATTATTTCTTTTAAACGAGAGAGAATAAGGTGAAACAAGTGCTTTAAGATTCTAAGGATTATATATGTTAGTGAATATATGAATCAAGTACTTAGGCATTAGAATTATCCCTTTAAGAGAAATATGGCATCTATTGATCTCTCCTCATTACTTAGGTCATCTTTATAAACATTATGACTTATTTGACCATTCATTATTGGTAGCAACTAGTCCTTCCACTCACAAAGGCATTGAATGTTTCCAAAATTGCATATAAATTAATGAAATTATTAATCACTCTCTGGCCCCTTGTTTAGTTCATGGATAACTCACTTTACTTTTGATAGAAGCAAGAATTAGGTGTGCAACAAAAAAATAGGTTCCTTATTTCATCGGGTATTGAAAACCCAATATACCTTAAAAATGTGATAAGGGAAAATGAAATGCAATCAAAACATGTAAACTAAGCAATGGAAAATATAATTGAATGAAATCAAAATTAAACCAAAATTGTTAAAAAGAAGCAAAAGACTATATACATTTGATTGATTGTGAAAAACAATCAAGTGAAATAATGCTTCAAAATCCATCCATTGACAGGAAGGGAATCAAGTTCACCTTCCAGGATTTGTAACATGTACATGCCAACTCATATTTTCTCTACAATATGGTAGGGGCCAAGCCATAGATTATGAAATTTAGTATGCTTTCCTTTGGGCTCATTGAATTTTTCCCATTTAAGGACCAAATTACCGATCTCAATTTTTTTTCATCATCCTTGTGTTTATCAAACCATCTTACTATGATTTGTTGATGAGCTACAAGTTTACGTTTATCTTTCTCCCTTTCCTCCTCCAACATAATCAATGTATCATTGTTACTCTAGAGGGGAGAAGAAGGTTGGCCCTTTGAAGCTTGGGATAGTGGTAATGATGGCAAGAAAATTCTTGGTGGAAGAATCACTTCTTGCCCATAAACCAAATAGTAAGGAGAAGTGCCCAATGCTTCTTTAGGTGTGACTCTATCAGCACATAGAACATTGGACAAAGAATTATGCCATCTATTATGGTTCTCATCTACAATCTTCTTAAGATACAAATCAAATTCGTTTTTGGTGACTCAGCTACTATTATCTTATGGACAATAGTTAGTTGAATATATAAGAATTATACCTTTATCTAAAGAGAATTTAGGCAATAATGAGAAAGAGAAGTATGAAGCACTGTTAAACACAATGACTGAAGGAACTCCAAACTTGGTGATCAAATTCTACTCCAAGAATTGTATAATCACCCATTTATTTACTTGTGGCAATGGCATATCCCCATACCATAAAGTAATGCAATTCATTGCATATGAGATGTATTTGTGTCATTTTGATGTATGTCAGTCTATTTCTCCTATAATATCAATGCCCCACTACTCAAAAGGTTTATTGATCGAGATAGGTTACAAGGGTCTCAATGATTTCTTATCCCTTCCCATTCTTAGTTGACGGGTTTTACACTTTTGTGCATAAGCATAATCATCTCGAAAGAGAGTTGGCTAGTAGTATCCAACTCTCAAAATCTTGTCAGTTGTGGTTTCGTTGGGAAAATGACCTCCATTTGGACCATCATGGAGATGTTTCAAAACCTTTTTAGCATCATCCTTTTCCAAAAATCTAATAAATACTCCATATTCTTTTCTAAAAAGAACATGAAATCCCACTAGCCTATCTTATCTCCTACCAAACATCTTGATAGATTTCCAAGGCTTCTATTAATCACTTCAGTCTATCCATCAGTTTGCAGATTGCATGTGGCATTGAGCTACAATATTGTTTCAACTTTCTTCCACAAGGTCCTCCTTAAATAACCAATAAATTTGTTTTCCATGTCTACGGTTATATCTCCCAACAAGCAATGAAAAAAAACTACTTCTCTAAAGAACAAACAACTATGTTTGCTACATCACTAAGTTTTCTTGTAGGGAATGAAATATTCCATTTTCTAAAATCTCTCTACAACTAATAAGATAGAATCAATACCTCATTTGTTTCTTGGTAATTCCAACATGAATTTCATGCTAATATATTCACATGTTTTTTCTAGTATTGGCAATTTCCTATTTAGTATAGTAATTTGGCTTTTCTCCTTTGAATGCTCACAAAAATTTACAACTTTCTACCCTTTTCTTCACATCTTTGGAAATTATTGGCCAATAACATCTCCCATCAACCAATTTTGGCTTTATCCATGCCAAAATGTCCACTCAATCCACCATTATGCAGTGATCTTATGAGGTTCTCCCTCATTGACCCTCTTAAAATGCACAACTATTGATTTCTAAAAAAAATCCTTCTTGGATGAAGAAATCCAAGAATGGAGTTTATTCTTCACTCGATAACTCTTTCTTGGACTTCCATGCTTCAACAAAATCTACATCTTTATCATACATTTTATTCCTCTCATCCAACCCTACCATCTCCACAATCATGGTACTAAGCAATGTTTCCCTTCTACTCAAGGCAGTAATAACTCAATTTGACCTTTTGGATCCATTCTTTAGCACAAACTAGTAGCTCTGCAAGAAATCAAACTAGTTCTTGTGTTGTTAATTCAACTTCACTTTGTTATTTGTGTATTAAAACCCTTGATGATCGATGTAAAGGACATATTCCTTGGGTGGCGAGTATTTTGTAACATCCCCGACCACCCAAGCCAGGAAGCGCCACTACAAAAGAAACTGTTATGTTCAAGCTTTGTTTTGATAATCAAAATGCCATACTCAGGAATAAACTTGTTGGGATATGGAAGACAGATCTCTTTTTTGGAGCATCATACATATAAACTTAAACAAATAATATGAATTCTACTAATACACAAATTAAATGCTGAAATCCTAGTAGAACATACATGCAGCAACACATGTCATTCTTATAAATATAAAGACATGTACAGAATACACATCATACAAGTTAACATAGAAATGGTACTTATATTTTTATGAGAAGACCACCAACTGTGTGCATACCTTCCACGAAGCTCCCAACCTTAGACCACGCTACTCTAAGCTATTGGCAATGGGTCACCCTTGAGCTGGGACTAAACTCCACCCAGGTTAAAGGAATTCCTAGGCTAGGCTGAGACTACGGAAAGTTGTGCAATGCAATAGGAAGGATTCCCTCCCAAGAGCCTACTTACACCCACCACTCACAGAATCTCATTCCCCACATGCATGTCCCACCCTAGGAATATACACCTTCATTGTTCCATAGTCCATTGACTGCTCCACTTCCCTTCCGAGGCTTAAGAAACAGGTCAGATCAGGAATTCTCAGAGCTCTATAGGTATTTTTGAACTCCCTCCAATATAAATCACTTCCCTAGCAATCTCTCTCACTTGGAGAGAGTTTCTCACAGGCCTAACAACCTGCTTCTTCAATCCACGGGCCTGACAACCCACCTCTTTAAACTGCAAGCCTGAAAACCTTCTTCTTATGTCCAGCTCCTAAGTCAAATGGGTAACCACGGTACCAAAATCGGGTATGGGCTCTGGTAATGACAGCAAGCCACACCAGTCCAGAGAAAACATGGGTAGCAACATCAAAATGGCTAAGGTGTGATCTGGCTCAGGAAATGTGAAGTCATGTTGGATTCATAGAAAAAACGGGTTAGCTTCACGGGTTGCAGGTATCATAGGTTGCAAAGGTCAACAATGGAGTTCATGGCTCATCTCGTGAATGTGTGTGTGCATGGGAAGGATGGAAATAATGGCTAGTGAACCCCCACAATGACGAATTTCCCCTCATAAAACTGCATTCCCCAAGTTTACACATGGCTCTCTTAGGAGCGTGTTCCTCTCCACTTGGAGTTTGTTCCTCTCCCAAAGGAACATAGGATAACAAGGGTTATTTCCCAAAACTTAGTATTTTAGGAAAATACATTATAATATTCCCTTGGGGTTAAGCCCTCAAGCTTAGCCCTTTTTCCTAGCCGCTCAGACCCATCCCTTTCCCTACCCAGTGGATCTTAGTCCCCCATAACTCTTTTTGCATGGTTGGTCTACACACAGCGATGTAATTATTTTAATGGTGCGAGTATTTACATATACAAAAATCAGGCTCCCTAGCCTTCAGCATCTAGGCTCTTCGGCCTAATAAACACATAATCCTCCCATATTATAAACATTTGGCTCACCATCCTACAAACATCATTAAACATCATTAAAATTCAACAGGGGCTCGGCCTTGGGGTATTACAATCCCCTCCCCTTATTTATGCATTGTCCTCAGTGCATCTTACTTACATAATATCAACAAGATTTCCAAAATCTTCAAAAAAATGTGAGTATTATGCCTGCATAGCATCTTCATGCTCCCAAGCTGCGTCCTTCGGACCATACCAAGTCCATTGGACCTTTACAATCCCTATGGATCGATCCCAAAGCTGTTTGATTTTCTAGTCCAGAATGCATACCGGATGCACTTGAAAAGTGCTTCTTTGCTCCACCTAAATCACATTCCAATCAATAACATGATTAGCATCAGTTATATGTTTCTTTAGAAATGATACATGGAATACATTATGAATAATCATAGATACAGGTAATGAAAGCATGTAAGCTACTAGATTAATCCTTTATAGGATTTCAAATGGCCCACAATATATGGCTGCCAACTTGGAACAGTTTCCCAACTTCAAGGAACTTTTGTTGGCCTTCGCCTTCAGGAAAACAGAATCACCCACTTTAAATTCCATGTGAGTTCTACCCTTGTCAGCATAGGTTTTCTGCCTGTCTTGGGCGGCCTTTAAATTCTATTTTATCTTTGACATCTGCTCTTCCCTTTCTCTGAGCAACTCTGGTCCAACTACTGCTCTATCAACTGGGTTGTCCCAGCTTATTGGCATGGTGCACTTTTTGCCATAAAGTACCTCAAATGGGCTCATCTTCAGAGATGCATGATACCCATTGTTGTAGGAAAATTCTACCAAGTGTAGATAATCTTCCCATTTAGATGGTTTTTCCATCATGTACATTCTTAGCATATCCTCTATCACTTATTTCACTCTTTCTGTTTTCCCATCAATCTCGAGATGATAAGTCGTGTTGAAGTTCAGATTTATTTGAACCCTTTGAATAATCCCTTCCAGAAATTTGAGGTAAACTTTGGGTCTCTGTCAAACACAATTGTCTTGGGTATGCCATGCAATCGTGCTACTTCCCTCATATAAATATCAGCAACATTGGTTTCCTTGTGAGTAACCTTCATAGGAATGAAATGGGCATCTTTAGTAATATTTTCCACCACCACCATGATAGCATCATGATGCTTCCTTGTTCTGGGAAATGTTAAAATATTGTGTAACTGCAAAGAATATTCTTATCCCCTTTTGTGGATAAAGATAAAATATATTTATTATTGATTAGATCAATCCCATTTTGTGGATTGATCATGTCGGGCATTGTAATTGACCAAATCCCCCTTTGTGGATTGGTCAAACCCTAATTGTAATAGGCTAAATGAAAAGACGGCCCCAGAATATATTAAAGTGGTTATAACCACCCAGAATGAGAATTCGGCCCTGCCAGTGAAAATACACATGTTCAACACCTGCCAGATTGTATAAATAAGAGAGGTCAGTGCCTCATTTGGACACACACTCAGCTCACTCATCTAGTGTGAAAGTATTGAAGGAAGCTGCAGTTACCAGTTGCCGGAAGAAGGAAGAGAAAGAGAGGCGCATCCTTGGGAGAGGAATTTTTGTGTTGTTTGGTTCATTATCTTGGCATTGTATTGGCTATCTATATTAAGGAGGTTTTGTTGGGTTTTCTTCCCCTTGAGGGTTACCCAAGATAAATGCTTGTTTACTCTTGTGATTGTGTTTCTCTAAGTGATCATGTCTATGCTATTGTTATCTAGTAAATTGAAAGTAACCTAATAATAGCAGAAACTTTAACATGGTATCAGAGCTAAGATGAAAAGAGCATCTTCCACAGCAAAAAGAAAAATGTCACTGTTGTCACACATGAAAATTAGGGTTTTTTATTAAAGAAGGTTTTCAGCCTCAAATCCATCTAGAAAGGTGAGCCCTACCTCAAGAAACATTTTGGCATCCTCAGCGCACTTTTTCAGTGGATAGATCTCCTGGAAAATGAAACCCTAGTTTTCACAAAGTACCAGAAAACCAGAAGTACCAGTGTACCAGAAGTACCAGAAAACTAGAAGCACCAGTCCAGAAATCCGCAGATTAAGTTTGGAGGGGTAAAAGTTGGATTTTCTAAAATCTAAACACACCAGGATACTCGCCTCAGTCCAACGCATCTTTTGGTGAGTTCATTTTTCAGATCCAAGTAATTTGATTGTTTTATTATTTCTTTAGCCCGGAGGGCTAGGGTTCTTTCTACTGCAAGAAAGAATGGCTACCAGCATGAGAGTAGAAGACAGGCTGGAAGGATATAGAAACTTCAGATCTTGGAATCATAGGTTGCAGATGATTCTATATGAGAATGATCTCCTAGAACATGTTACAGTGGGTGTACCAGAACCAGATGAAGAAGAGCAAAAGACCAAGCATAAGAAGAATGAAAAGAAATAAAAGAGAATTGTGTCAGATTCAGTGAAGGATCACTTGATCCCTCATATATATCAACTACAGACAGCAAGGCAATTGTATGAAGCACTCAACAGGTTATATGAAAGAAAATACATCAGCCGGAATCTTACCTTAAGAAACAAACTTCGTAATATGAAGATGGACAACTCAGAATTTGTCACATCCTATCTTATGAGAGTTTCTCATATCAGAGATCATCTTGCAACTATTGGAGATGTCATTAGTGACAAAGAACTTGTAACCACAACCCTAAATGGGTTTCCAACATTTTGGATTCCTTTTGTACAAGGAGTGTGTGCAAGAAGAAAGTTACCCAAGTTTGATAAGTTATGGGCAGATTGCACACACGAAGAATCTAGACTTGCAGACCAACATAAGAGATTAATTATTGATGAAGAGGAAGCTCTTACAGCGCAAAAGAACAAAAGAAGTTCCAACAGGAAGAACAATAAAGAAGTTAACTCCGTAAGAGTTCCAGATAAGAAGAGAGATGTTTCAAAGATTAGATGCTACAACTGTCAAAAGTTGGGACACTTTTCTTATGACTATCCTCAAGGAAAAGGGAAAATAAAGCATCAAGCACACGTGGCAGAGGAAGAGGAATCTCCTCCCTCAAAGAAATCTTTAGCAGAAATTAAGGATTATGTACTTTAAGTTGAAGATAGTTGATCTGAAGAAAGATAGCAAATGGTGGAGTCCGTGGAGCCTCCCCACACAAAAACAAAAGATAAGTATTCATGTTTATTCTTAGTATCTTGTTTACTTTAATACTTTATCATTACAAGTTAGATTTTTGTGAGAATGTTAATTAACCTCATTTTATTTCAGTATCTATGCAGACTTATGAAGGAAGTATCAAAGAAGAGGATGAAGAAAGAGATAAAACATTTATTTCATGTATGATCACTCATGAGAGTGACAAAGAAAGCATACTGTAATTAATTTTACAAGTCTCGGAAGAAATAAATTATGTCGTGACTTGTAGAAGTTAAACAACATGAGAACGACATATGATATGGTGACAGTCAGTAAAGACCAGACAATATCCAATACTTATATAGGAGCAGGAGGCTCCTAAAGATGCAGATCAGAAATATTCAAGATGAAGAAAAGGATGGATACTCAGATATAGTGGATGAGATGAAAGTAACTACATGTTTCTCCAGTACCGTTCTTATATATGCATAGGGAGCATGTTGATCCAGTATGAAGACAGAAAGAAAGAAATATTCAAACTCAAGAAAGCACCCAGGATATTACAGAAGAAAACTTCAAGGATGATGATTAGAAGCTATTAGCCTAGTGCAAGAGGGAGCCATGTCTCTGAGTTCGAAATGAAGGATCATGATTTGATGCAGTTAGAAAAGAAGATGGATGGTGCCCATATATTTTGATCAAGATGAAACTTATCCAGTAGATGGATGGTGCCCAGCAAATGGGTAGCATGGTATTATACCATTGAAAGGTTTTGGACCACAAGAGATTTGTTTTTAGATCCCATAGCTAGACCTTTGTAGAGAAGGAGAAAGACAAAAGACCTTCGTAGAGAAGGAAAGAGAAATCCCATGGGTAGACCTTCATAGAGAAGGAAAAGAGAAGAGACCTTCATAGAGAAGGAAGAGACCTTCGTAGAGAAGGGGAATGAGAAATTTTCCAAGGTTGGCCTCTGTCCAAGTGTTGAATTTTGGATACTCTAGAGACATGCTAGAATACCCTCGTAGAGAGGGGTGTGACCACTCTCATAGAGAGGAATGTGGATGTTTCTCCAAGGGGCAGCAGGTAGATACTCTCCTATGTCAAAGGATGGAGTAGCCTGGAACACAAACCTTGACCATGTGGAATGGTTAGCTGGCTCTTGAGGTTTGTGCGTGATCCTGTGTGGATCATGGAAAGGGAGTCTAGTATTGCCCAGGATAGCATCTTAGCTTCTCTAGTTCATGTGGGATGACTAGGAGTGAAGCTATGGTAGTAGTCCTCCGCGGTCGATGGGTGAAATATATGACTACAAGAGAAGGGAGAACATAAAAGGAAAGGCAAAACTCATAGAATATCTTATGTGTGAAGATAAGACATATTTTGTGTGAATATAAGAAAGAAGTATCTTCTGCGTGAAGACGAAAGAAAGAAAGAAAGAGTATCTTCTGCGTGAAGATAAAGAGAACAAAACTTCCGATGATTTATAGATATGCCAGTCAGTGATCATGATGCTAGATGACCAAGTGGATTATATTGATGCCTCCTGTTATCTAGTTGATGATGTTACCTAGTTGATGATGTTGCCCAGTTGATGATGATATCCAGTGGATGTTGTTTCCTAGTTGATGTTGACATCCGGTGACCTGCCAAAAGATAAAGAATATCCTTCTTGTTAAGAGGGAGTGTTAAAATATTGTGTAACTGCAAAGAATATTCTTATCCCCTTTTGTGGATAAAGATAAAATATATTTATTATTGATTAGATCAATCCCCTTTTGTGGTTTGATCATGTCGGGCATTGTAATTGACCAAAACCCCTTTTGTAGATTGGTCAAACCCTAATTGTAATAGGCTAAATGAAAATACGGTCCCAAAATATATTAAAGTGGTTATAACCACCCAGAATGAGAAGTCGGCCCTGCCAGTGAAAAGAAACATGTTCAACACCTGCCAGATTGTATAAATAAGAGAGGCCAGCACCTTATTTGGACACACACTCAGCTCACTCATCTAGTGTGCAAGTATTGAAGGAAGTTGCAGTTACCAGTTGCCGGAAGAAGGAAGAGAAAGAGAGGCGCATCCTTGCGAGAGGAATTTTTGTGTTGTTTGGTTCATTATCTTGGCATTGTATTGGATGTCTATATTAAGGAATTTTTGTTGGGTTTTCTTCCCCTTGAGGATTTCCCAGGATAAATGCTTGTGTACTCTTGTGATTGTGTTTCGCTCAGTGATCCTGTCTATGTTATTGTTATCTAGTAAATTGAAAGTAACCTAATAATAGCAGAAACTTTAACAGGAAATTTGGTGATGAAATCCATTGTCACCACTTCCCACTTCCACTCAGGAATGGTCAATGCCTGTAGCAACCCAGTGGGGTGTCTATGCTCAACCTTGAATTTTTGATACTCCAAACATTTATCAATGTACTCAGCAATTTCCTTCTTCATGCCTGGCCAATAGTATTGGCTCTTGATTTCTGCAACTATTTTCTGATATCCTGGGTGTCCCACAAAAGATACATTATGCATCTCTTTCAAAAATATACCCCTCAATTCATGAGAATTGGGTACATAAATTATGTTCATGTACAAGAGAATTCCATCATTTCCCAATTCATAATCTTCAACTTTCTGTTGCATTTTACCTTGTTGTAATTTTGTTACCAACTCCATGTACTACAAATCAGCTTTTGCAGCCTCAGAAATTTTTCCTTTAAGATCATTTTGATACATGCTAATGGTTGTAGCATGCAGTTCATGCACTCTCCTGTTGAGTGCATCAACCACTTTGTTCTCTTTTCCTTTGATGTGCTTGATATCAAATTCATACTCATAGAGGAATTCCAACCATATTCTCTACCTAGGATTCAAATTTGGTTGATCAAACAAATATTTCAGACCATTAGGGTCTATCCTCAGCTCAAACCTCTTTACCATGAGGTAGTGCCTCCACTTCTTCAAGGCGTGCACTATGGCTGCCAACTACAAATTGTGAGTGGCATAGAGCCTTTCATGCTCTTTAAATTTTCTAGATTCAAACATACCACAAATCAGTTATGAATAGGGAATCCACCAAGTCCTTCTTTGCATGCATCTTTTCAAACCACAAAATCTTCATTCGGATCTGCAATTCCTGGAATTGGAGCATTGGTTAACAAATGCTTCAATTGTTGGAAGCTCTTTTCACATTCTATTTTCCATTGAAACTTCACCCCCTTCCTTTGCAAGGAAGTGATTGGGTGAGAAATCCTCAAAATCCCTACAATGAATCTTTTGTAGTAGGTAGCTAGACCCATGAAGGATCTGACTATTGTCACATTCTTAGGTGTTTTCCACCCTTTAAAAGATTCAATATTTTCAAGGTCCAGTGTCATCCCTTCTTCAGATATGATATGCCCCAAATAGTGAATTTGGTTCTGATAAAATGAGCACTTGCTCAATTTGGCATACAACTGGTGCTCTCTTAACACTTGTAACACCATCCTCAAGTGACTCTCATGCTCTTCTTCTGAATTGGAATACACAAGGATGTCATCCAAAAAGACAATGACAAACTTGTCTAAGTAATCCTAGAAAAAATCATTCATCAAGCACATAAAAACAGCTGGTGCATTTGATAACCCAAATGGCACCACTGTGAACTCATAATGATCGTACCTTGTCCTGAAGGCAGTCTTGTTGATGTCTTAATCTTTGATTCTTACCTGATGATAACCATATCTGATATCAATCTTTGAAAATATCCTTGCATCCTTTAACTAATCAAAGAGATCATCAATCCTTGGCAAAGGATAATTGTTCTTTATAGCCACTTTGTTTAATTGTCTGAAGTCAATACACAACCTCAATGCCCCATCTTTCTTCTTCACAAATAAAATTGGGGCACCCCAAGGTGACACACTTGGGCATATATACCCCTTCTTCAGAAGATCTTCAAGGTGCATTTGCAACTCCTTCATCTCTAGTGTACTCATTCTGTAGGGAGTCTTTGATACTGGAGCTGCTCCAAGCAACAAATTTATAGAGAAATCAATATCTCTCTTTGGGGGTAGTCCTAGTATCTCCTTAAACACATCCCCAAAATATTTCAGGACTATATGATCCTCAAGATTTGGCACCTTATCCTTAGGTGTTTCCTCCATATGAGCTGTAAATATTTGGTAGCCCTTCCTGTAGTACTTTTTCAATCTCATTGTTGAGATCTCTTGGATAGTAACTTCCCTAGGAATTTATTGAACTATTCTTGGGTTCCCTTCATCATTCAGGAAAGTAAATGCCTTGTTATGACAGTCTAAGATAGCATGGTGTTGGTCCAACCAATCCATACCAATCAGACAGACATATGAGCCCAATGACAGAATGTTCAAATTTGCCTTGGTACTTAGACCATTCATGTCCATTAGACATGATTTAACTAGCTCGCAACTTTTCTCTTGGCTCTCATAGCCAGTTGTACCAGCCAAGATTTTCCATGCTTGCTTCTTGGAAAATGAAATCTTTCCACTACCTTAGGATATATATAGCTATGACTAGCTCCTAAATCTATTAAAATAGTAAAGGAATGGCTATTGATCATACCTTCTACTTCGATCATGTGTGATTCAAACTTTAGTTGCTTGTTGTCGAGGGATGCATAGATCCTTGGTACACTTTTTCCCATGTCCTCCATTGTTTTTGGTTGTTGTACATTATGGAAATATCTCACTTTGTCACTTTTGTGAGGACAATCTCTATACTTATGGTCTCCTTTACAACCCCGGCATTGAATGGGTATCTTCCTTGGCCTTTTCCCACCTACCTCAGTCATTATGTGCTCTCTAAAATATGGTTGTCCTTGAGGACTGTTTCTGAAAACTGGTGGCTTGTTCCCCTTCTTCCTTTGTTCCCTCTTAAACTTCTTCTTGTCTTCCCAAGCTCTGGATTTCCTTTATTTTGATCATATAATCACTTGGATCTCCTTATGGTTTCCTCCAAAGTCTTGGGATCATCATACTGAATCTTGTCACTGATAAAGGATGGCATCCCACTTAGATACCTCTAAATCTTAACGGTCTCATATTTGATGAAGGATACATACTTCAACAGTTCTAAGAATCTCATTTCATACTCATCAATATTCATGCTGCCCAGTTTGATTAAAAAAACTCTTTCATATTTTTTTCATAATACCTCTTGGTCAGGTATTTCTTCTCAAAACGCTTCTTGAATTCCTTCCAAGCCACATTTTTCTCTCTGATGTGCTGCACTTACACAAGTTGATCCCACCACATGGATGCCTTTCCTTTTAGATGATAGATAGAAATTTTTCCTTCTGAATGAGAAGAATAATTATGCAGTTGTAAATATTTTCTCATGCCTAGCAGCTATGTCTTAGCATCTTCATCCTTATTTTGTTCACCATCAAAAGTAGTAGGTTTGATCTTGTTCATTTCTCCTTTCAATTCATCCACCCCATACATCCTATGCTTTCTGACAAGGGATGGACTTGATTTGTTGTGTGATCTCCTGTTGGAATGCCTTCGGGAGTGATTTTGATGTTTGTTATCACTCCTTGATCTTCCTTTTTCCTCAGGTGTCCCGTGGCTTCCTGATTTGCTGGAGCCACTCTCCTTGTCCAACTTATTTTCAATTATGTCCAGGCTTTTCATTAACTTCATATTGAAGTCTTCCTGTTATTCCTTGGCCTTTATAAGCCTTTCATTATCATCCTTGTGGCTCTAGACATTTGTCTGCAATTTTCTAAGGATCTCAACCAGATTTATGTCTTTCTCCTTTCCTCCTCCATGTCCATTGGAGTTGGTTCCTTCCATGCCCAAATGGACATTCATCCCTCTAATTTCATATTCTTGCTTGTAGACTATCTATGTATCACCCATCTCACAGCACTTTGTGATAACTCTGTTATGTTCTGGTAGCTATTAATTTTGCAAAACTGTACATCCAACAGAACTTTGTCAGGCTAATTGTTCTCACTAATTTCATGAAAACATGAACCGTTCTGATTCATTTATATATTAGACTTATTTTCTGATGATTTCCTGAGAAATTGAATATTCAGATCCAATTTCTAGGTGAACATTTATCTTCTACTATTCAATACCTTTCCAATTCCTTCTTCCATGCTCAATTCTGAGTTTTGAGCAGGAAGTTATGGATATTTGAGAAATTTGTCTTTTCAGGGATGCAATCCCCATACCTAGATTCTTCCATCTCATAGTCTAATTGGGTCATGGATCCTTGTTGGATCCTCTCTTCAGTTTTATAGACCTTCTATACTTCGTTAGGTATAGGTCTGTACAAATTAAAAATTCCATGGGATCCTTCTATAATCCCTTCTCTGTTTTCAAAAATAATTTCTAGGCACTTGGCCCTTTTTCTTCATCCCCCAATCTCATGTGACACAATGCTAATAGATAGGCGCTTATCCTATGCTTCGGGCCTCCGGGGTTCCAGAACTTCATGGCTTCGGAGGATCTTCCTTCATTACAATCCATTTCCTCCGAACGCCAATTCTTCAAATACTCAGAGGACATACTGATTGACGGTCCTCATTCTTTTTTTAGATATACAGCGGATAGGAGCTCTGAGACTCAGGGCTTCGGTGGGTTCCAAAGGACTTCTCTACAAATCTCCTGGAGTGTCAAATCACCAAATATTCTATCTATTTCCTCCATGTTTAATATCTCGATCAACGGTCGAGACTAACTCCGGCCTCTGGGAGTTCTCGATTCAAAGAAACATGCAACTCAATTCCTCTGAAGTACCAAGTATTTGGACCTTAGCACCTGGTGACAAGCATCCTCTGTTATCAATGGTTGAGATGGACTATGGCCTTTGGGCCTTCGGAAGTCCTCGACCTCAATTGTTTATGCCTTGAATCCTCTGGAGTGTCAAGTCTCTGGACTATAGTATCTACTATCGTGCGTCCTCTCCCGATCAACGGTGAGGATTTACTCCGCTCTTCGTAGCTTCTGAATTTCACCTTACTTAGTTGAATTGGTGAAATCCTGGGGTCCACTTAATACAGCACACCCGAGGTGCTACATGTCAGAAACATGGGGTGACATGTGGCCTCACCGTCGAGTGACACGTGTCAGGTCATAATTGGAACCTAAGGCTTGTCAAAGGTACAAAAACAAGTGACACATGGAAGACTTAAGGTAGGTCCACGTCACCCTAGGTGAAATCATCATGCCATGTCATATATGATGCTTTGAGACTTCGGCGATTTCTTCTCATCGACACTTTTTCAAAATTGTCCATGTCATATCCAACGCTTCGGGACTTCGATGATTTCTTCTCATCGACACTTTTTCAAAATTGTTGAACTGTTGATCAGGTCCACGTCATATCTGATGCTTTTGGACTTTGGCGATTTCCCATTAGTACTTAACTTTTCTCCCGAACTTCTCAAACTCTCGGGGTCCACATAGTATAGTTGTCATCAATCAAGGTGGTGACACGTGGCCCCACCATCAAGTGTAACATGTTAGGTCCCAATCAGTACTAAGGGTCTATCAAAAGTGAAAAAACAAGTGACACGTGGAAGAATTAGGGTAGTTCCACATCACATTATGTGACATCATCATTCCATGTCACTTCAGCACTCCGATACTTCGGGGATCTCTTCATCCCGCACAACCACAAACCATTTCCTTTGGAGTGCCGAATTGTCGAACTTTCAGACACTTGATAATTCATTGACACGTGTCTCTAATATCGAACGGTCTAGATTCACTCCAGAGTTTGGGACTTTGAGACTTCGGAAGGAAGTCCATTCTACACACTCTTCCACCAATTTCCCCGAACTTCGAACCACTGAACTACCTGGGAAATACAATGAATTTCCTCCTCCCGAATGATCTACAGTTGAGAGTCACTCTGGGACTTCGGAGCTTCATGCTTCGGCTCCTTTCTCAACAAAACTTAAAAACTCTTCGAAGTAACGAATTATGAAGGACTTAATGGTTAATTGTCGTGCACCTTCTCCAGAACGGATGGTTGTGAGGGATCTGTCTTCTTCCGAACAGATCCAACGGACCAAATTTAAACTTTGTGGCCCAATACAATGATTTTCGTGGTCTCCTTTCTCTGCTAACTTTCTCAAACCGCTATACCTCCTAATGTTTCCAATACCACCCAAGAGCTCTCTAAGTGCTGATCTGGCACTTTGTACATCAATTCCTTGTTGAATTTTGACTCCAAATTCCACATTCATGGCCCATCTAGGTTCAGTGTTGAAACCATGGGCTTTGATACCAATTTGTAACATCCTCGACCACCCAAGATGGGAAGTGCCACTATAAAAGAAACTACTATGTTCAATCTTTGTTCTGATAATCAAACTGCCATACCCAGGCATAAACATGCTGAGCTATGGAAGATAGAGCTATTTTGCGGAACATCATACATATAAACTTAAAAGCTAATATGCATTCTACTAATACACAAATTAAATGCAGAAATCACAGTAGAACATCCATGCAGCAACACATGTTATTCTTATAAATATAAAGAGATGTACATGATACACAGCATACAAGTTAACATAGAAATGGTACTTATCGTTTTATGAGAATACCACCAACTGCGTGCAGACCTTCCATGAACCTCCCATCCTTAGACCAAGCTACTCCAATCTATCAGTAGTGGGTCTCCCCCGAGATGGGACTAAACTCTACCTAGGGTAAAGGGATTCCTAGGTTAGGCTGAGACTACAGAAAGTTGCATAATGCAACAGGAAGGATTCCCTCCCATGAGACTACTTATGCCCACCACTCATAGACTCTCATTCCCCACATGCATGTCCTGCCTCGAGAATATACACCTTCATTGTTCCATAGTTCATCGGTTGTTGCACTTCCCTTCTAGGGCTTCAACAATAGGTCGGATCAAGAATTCTCAGAGCTCTTTAGTTGTTGTTGAACTCCCACTAGGAGAAATCACTTCCCCAGTAATGTCTCTCACCTGGAAAGAGTTGATCACAGTTTTGACAACCTGCTTCTTTAATCCACGGGCCTGACAACCCACCTCTTCAAACCACAGGCCTGGCAACCTGTTTCTTTTGTCCATCTCCTAAGTCAAATGGGTAACCACAGTAGAAAAATTAGTTATGGGCTTTGGTAATGACAGCAAGCCACACCAATCCATAGAAAACATGGGTAGCAACAGAAAAACGGCTAAGGTGTGATCTGGCTTAGGCACTACAAAGTCGTGTTGGATTCACAAGAAAAACGAGTTAGCTTCATGGGTTGCAAGTATCAAAGGTTGCAGAGGTCAACAATGGAGGTCATGTCTCATCTCATGAGTGCATGTGTGCATGCGAAGGATGGAAAGAAAGGCGAGTGAACCCCCACAACGACGGATTTTCCCCCATAAAACTGCATGCACCCAAGTTGACACATGGCTCTCTTGGGAGCTCATTCCTCTCCACTTGGAGTTGATTCCTCTCCCAAAGGAACTTAGGATAACAGGGATTATTTCCCAAACCTTAGTATTTTAGAAAAATACATTATAATATTCCCTTGGGGTTAATCCCTCAAGCTTAGCCCTTTTTCCTAGCCTCTCAGCCCCATCCCTTTCCCTACCCAATGGAGCTTAGTCCCCCATAACTCTTTCTTTGTGGTTAGTCTACATGTAGTGATTTAATTATATTAATGGTGTGAGTATTTACATATACAAAAATCAAGCTCCCTGGCCTTCAGCATCTAGTCTCTTTGGCCTAATAAACACATAAGCCTCCCAGCTTATAAACACTTGGCTCACCAGCCTATAAACATCATTAAACATCACTACAATTCAGCAGGGGCTCAGCCTTGGGGTATTACATATTTCCTTCAATTCAACATTTGAATAATTGCATAAAATTCCCAATCATAAGAAAAATATTTCTTCTTTGCATCATTCAACATCTCACTGAACAATGCAATTGGATTACCTTCTGAACTAGTCATTGCTCCAATTTTTTTTGTGCTTGCATCACAATCCACTTAGAACACTTTTCCAAAGTATGGAAAAGAAAATAATGGCTTCTTGATTACCTATTTTTTCAATGACCCAAAGCCTCTTTGTGTTGCTACATTACATGGGAACTCCCACTACTTCATGCATGTAGTTAGTGGAGCACAAATGCCACTAAATTTCCAAATAAAATTTTGGTAGAAGATTTCCAAACCATGAAAGATTCTAATTACCTCAAGGGTGCTCTTTGGTGTGGGACACTCCACAATCATTGTCACCTTCTTTGGATTTATCTTCAATTCATCTCATGATATCACAAATTCTCCCTTCACTAATGTACACTTATGTTGATGTATTACTAGCTTCTCCTTCAATCATTCCAACACTTGATTCAAATGCCTCATACTTTGTTCTTAATCTTGCTAAAAAGTAATATATCATGGATATATACAACCATGACCTTATCCAAGTAAGGTTTCAACACTTCATTCATTAGCCTCATGAAAGTACTAAGCACATTCATCAACCTAAATCGCATGACCAACCATTCATATAGACTTTATTTTGTCTTGAAGGTTGTTTTCCACTCATCTCCTTCACGGATTATAATTTGGTGATAATCACTCTTGAAATAAATCTCGGTGAAGTAGTTTTCTTCACTCAAGAAGACTATCAAATCATCCATCCTTGGAAATGTAAATTAATACTTTATGATAATGCACATCCTCCACTCTCCTCCTTGCTTAGGTGCTAGTACAACATTTATTACACATGGGAACACAACTTCTCTTGTTAGTTCTATGTACAATAGCTCTTGGACTTGCCTACTAATCTCTTCACTTTTATCTAGAGTCAACTTGTGGGGTGCCTTATTTGAAAAACTTAAGCAAAGGATAAAATCAATTTGATGGGAAATTATCCTTATATGTGGCAATCCATGTGGAAGCTTATTTGATATGACTTTATTAAATAGTTTTAACAACTTTGCACTCTCTACTTCTATGTGATCCTTCTTCAATTCAAATTTGACATGTTTTGGAAAAAATGGAAAGCATCATTTTACCTTCTTCTCTTCTTTCAAAAACTTTTTGGATGTACACAACATCACCTTGATAGCATTGTTGTTGTCCCCTTTTTCATCTTTCATGGGAAGCAACCTAAATACCTTTCCACACTTCTCCAACAAAAGGGTACTCTTTACCCCATCATGAACAACATTTTGGTCAAACTTGCAAGGCTTGTCCAACAAAAGGTGAAATATGTCCATAAACACAACATCACATAGAACTTGGTCGTTGTAATTCCCTAGGTATAAATTTACCAAACATTGTTCTGAAACAAAGACACGAAGTCCCTTCTAGAGCTAAGAGACTATATGCATTTCACGTGGGGTGCATTTCAAATTCAACTTTCAATCACCTAGTTAGACATGAAATTCTCCATGTTACCTCCATCAACAATAAGTGAACAACACTTCCATCCAATGTTTCAATTGGTTTTGAAGATTGTTTTCCATTGCTCCACCTCCTTATCCTCAAGTTGTCATGTGGGATTCAAAAATACTTTGTAATGTCCCCAACTAGGCTAGGTGGAGATACATTGTTTTTTCTGTCCCAAATTGTTATTTTTTCTTATGTAAAAGTACCAAATACTTATATTAATTGTGTTGTTAACTTTTTTTCAAATTGTTTTCTCAAATAGGAATATTTTCAAACACATTACATGTATCCATTAAACAAGAAATAGAGAATATAAACATGGAATCTTATTATGGATGGAAACTCCCAAAAATATCAGCAATGCAATGATATATAATGGCTGTAATAACAGCTACAGAATACTCCTAAGCACGCAAATCTAAAGGTAGTCAAACAGCTACAAAATATACTACATAAACAATAAGAAAACTCAGAATGTCCAAGGCTCTCTAATGTCCAAGGCTCTCTGATGTCCAATGAAACCTTTACAAACATCCATCGTAACCCTCACAACCTCGATCTGATGAACTACTGCAACCCCATATTTTCATAGGTCCTCACAGGATGACTACAGGACATCTAGAGGGGCCTCGCGAGACAACCTATGCTCAACCCGTGGGGGTGTATCCTTTCCTAGCTGCAGGAAAGCCTCCATGCACCTACAGATCTAACAATCGGCCTCCTCTGGAAAAATGTCACACCACTTGCACAAGGTGATATCCCTCCAACTCTCTCCAAGATGAAACCAAACACCACAATGAACTCAAATGAGGACTCCTGATGAATCCTCCTCTTTTTCTAGATAGGGTGGATATTTCACCACCGAAACTAAATTGAAATGTAAGGATTTTTCCAACCCCTAAAAAAAACTTGGCTCAAGGAGCACATCAACAAGAGATCATAAAACATAATCCCAAAGAGAAGGATTACCCCTCGAATTATCCTCCCTTTGGACCTTCTATATCTTTCCCCTTTTTGACCAAATCAAACCCTTACTTCATTTTCCCTCCAATTCCAATTAAATATAACTATTTGTTTTATTTAACGTCACTTTTAGGATTTGTTATTTTTTTAACCCAGTGAAATTAAATAAACCTCCTTGACTTCCTTTTTTCTTATAAACTATATCCTACGGGAGTCATATAGGTTATTGAGTCATCCTCCATCAAAGGGAAGGGGACATTACAGTCCTCTCTTCCCAATATTACTTGTCCTCAAACAACTCCAGATAAGGGTGTTGTGACATCCCCAAAAATATATTATTTTTAAGTTGGAAATTTCTTAGGAAATTATTTTCCGTTTTTGGCAAACTCGAAATTGGAAAAAATTTTCCATTTATGGCAATTTTAAATTTTGAATTTAGATAATTGTAATTAATGATTATGAATGTTGGGTAGAGATCTGATTTGACCCAACTAAATACTTGACTATGACACTTGTATGAAACAGAATATTTTATAATTATTACTGGAGGACAAATGGAACAAACATGTTGAAAATCAGTTGACCATGACTCCATGAGTGGGGAACATGTTGGAACTACCTCAGGGCTGATTGTTACAAGTGGAAAATCAAGAATTTGGCCATTTGCAGCCCCTGAAAATCATGGATTTGAAAAGCTGCGAAAATTCCCAAAGGGAAAAAGACCTAGGCAAAAATGATGGTGGATATATGGCATGTGTGAGAGGTAGGATGATGCCTAGTATGTTGGGAAAAATTATTGATCTCTTGTTGTTATGAACACCGATTTTCTGAGTGTGAGGCAAGAAGAAGTTTTCTGAGATTGAAGGACTATTTTTGAGGTAGAGTTCTAATTTTTCCCTCATGGATTCATTGTTAGGCTAGGGGGTGAATGGAACAAGTGACTTTGGTTGTTCCATTCTAAGGTTGGGAGGAACATGGTTGTTCCCTTTGTCTTTCAGTGAACTGGTTCATATATGTTATCCTATCCTTTCTTTGGTTGAATGTTATATAGTTAAATAACTAACAGAATGCCTCTAAACTAGTTCTGAATGGATTATCTCTGTTGTATCTTATGGTTGAGTGAATGCTAATTTTCGTGGTATACTAGTTGAAAGAATATGCCTAGTCAAGCTTCTGGAAGTATGGTTCTATGAGTTAGATTACTGTTGTAATGAGATAAAACTGTAGGTGAAAAACCTCACAATTAAATTGTATTTGCAGCTTAAAAACTTATCTATGTACACAATGCAAATGGAAAACCGAATAATGTAGCTATATATACATAGGTGTATGCTTACAATCCTGTAGGTAAATGTATACACTATATATTCGTATTCTACTGTAAGGAAAATACAGAGTCACAGCCTTCACAAAATATTGAAGTAAGGTAAGATAACATTACAGACTCATATAGCATTATAGATATCTATATAATATAAATATATGTATACATATATGTCTGTACAACAGTTTGACATTCTAGTTTCCTTTCAATTGAGATTTGATTTACAAAAATATGGACCTTCGGCAATATATAAGTTCAATTCCATACAGTGCGTGACTGTAAGTTCAAACGGTATAGACAATAGATATTGAAATGCAATAGAAGATGATAGTCTAACTAAGCCTTAATAGAATTTCTAGATTACATAATGACAGAAAAATGATTAGTATGCAAATTCGAAATAAGATCCAAGGAAAGTATCAAGACAAAATAACACGATCAAGAAGATGTGGTGACATTCATTACAGGAGTCTCTCCTTTAATAAACATAATAGATACAATCCACTTTAAACAATTTAAGTATAGGAAGAGGCTAGAGTGGCAATAAGATTCGAATAAAATCATTAAAATAGTCATTGTATTTTTTCAAATAGGCAGGAGGAAAGGTCCTGTAGCTCAACTTCAAAGGATTTATTACATATATCAACCAGACCAGAAAATCAAGAGGACATCCAAGCCTTATGTGGATAATGTGCCTTAATCTAACAATGGAATTACATTACCACAAATTGGGAATTTCTCTTTATCCAGCCACTACAAGAAGTCGAGCGAAACTTTACTTAATATCAATAAATCTAGGATGAAATCGTGGCCTTCACTGTTTGAACTCCTGAAGAGTTTACAAAGGGAACTCAAATACCTTTCGCACGGGGAGTGTCTAGAATTTGTATTGTTTTGTTACACCAACCCTGAAAAGGAAATCAAGGGAACTTCCATTAGTTCCTTCCAAATAGAAATAAGAATTTGTATCGGAGATCTAGACTTTGATTACCAATATAATCTATTTAATTAGCATGCAGACATAGATTATACTTAACTCAGGCCTGTAGGGTAGGCTGACCCTCCTCTGCGCATGCTTGAAGACGCCATCCATGATCATGGAAGGGGTGGTAGAGGCAAGGTCCACCTGATGGGTACCCTCGTAGCAAAGGGGCCCATCATTAGTGTTGGTACCAATCACATAATCATTGGTTTATGAAGTGAACTCAATAGTGCTAACAGTTAAACAAATAAATTTGGTAAACATGTTGTGCGAATAGGCCAAGGAAACAATGTCAAACACTACACATAGAACAAACATTACACGGAAATATTTAGTTTAAACACTTTCTGAACCGATTATTTTTATTACAGAGGCCAATTATAAATCAACGATAAGTGCAGAGTTAATCTACTACTAAATTCAAATGGAGTAACTTACACATAGACCTCGTATTGACAGAGGAAAATACAATTAATACAAGAAGCTCCACAAACTCAAACATTCTATGCTGTGGGTATTTTGTGTGGAGGACCTTTCGAAAACACAGAGAATCGCATCCCTTTAACATACCAGACAAGAATACAATAACCTTAAGGAGACATTATCTATGCGTATAACAGTTAAGGGTTTATTGACGATTACAGAAGGGTGGATTCATTCTCTATAAAGAGGAAGAAAGAACATGAAATTTGTTTTTATATACATAGTGTAAAAGAAATTAATTCCAGACTAAGACCATGCGTAGCCTCGTGCAAGCTTTAATAACAGGCCTTGACATACATCAACAGAGAGAGACTGTAAGAAATAACAACAATAGGAATATGAAACCCTAGGATTGAATTTACCCATAGAAAACTCTGCAGGTGTAAATTCCCTAAGTCGGGACAAGGGATTGGTATGCCAAGACCTCTCAAGAAGTTAGAGAATAAGTTTACAGTAAGCATCTACTTATCTAGAAAATGGGAACAGTTCAAAAAAGTCACGAAGAATAGAGATAATGGGAGATTTAAGTAAGGAGATATAAGATTTGACACGAGGGTTCTCCCACCGTAATAAAGACCCGAACCTCATTTAACAACCAGAACATAGTGATAACAAAATCTTACCAGGGAGTTCGAATGATGATATCATTCCACCAGGTAACGTTTTCCCCAAATCGACAGCATGCTTCAGTGTGAAAATAATATGCAAAGCCTCTCGAAGGACTTCAAAATGAAAACAGCAAACACATTAAAACCCTAAGAGGAACCTTAACTACACAGATTAAATGTTGAAGGTATGAAGGGCGGTCTAGCCATGTGACGAGGGTAGAGTTGGCATGCTTGGAATGGATGAAGAGCCAAGTGAAAGCATCGTAACGCGCTCACACAAGACTGCCATTAAATGGTAGATGCATAATCTTAACTCCCTTCTGACAATAGGCCATTCTTTTCACATCACTAAATTTGCGAAATAAATGAATCCCTCTGTGTCTCGATGAGTTGGAACTCGTACACTTCAACTGCATTATTACAGTTAGCTTATCATTCAAGAGAAGATTCGTTGGAACATCTTGTAGTTAAGTCGAAGTTAACATAAGATCTCGTTATTCAAACTCTGTTAAGTAAATGGATTGGAATATCACTAATCACAGATAATTCGTAAAGGAATCCATCTATGCTCAAAACTATGTATATGGATGCTAAGTGCATATCACTAAGCCACATATTTTAGTTGTGGGGTATAGATCCCATCCCATGACTATATATATATATATATATATATATATATATATATATATATATATATGGTAAGTGAATTTCATTACAAGGAAAAATTAAATAGACTTGTGCGCAAAACATAGGCATCTCTTGTTTAAAGAGAGATTAGGACTATAAGTCCTAAGTCTATTCTACTGTATAGATATTTATGTATATAGGTGAGTAGGTTGGAGACTAAAGGGAATTACTAGAATCCTTGGTGAATTAGTCGTATAAGTTTTCTTTCCAAAGCAAGTTAGAAAGATATGGAAATGGCAACATGTGGTAGGACAAACTTAAGTTACATCACAGAAAATTATAACAGGAATGGAGATTTCTTCCCTTTATCGACAAACATATAAAATGAAATTGGAGATTAATGCCCAATAGGAAAAAAAATATATATATATATGGAAAATTTGAGGTACATTACATATGGTATCAGAGCAAAGGTTACAGCACTTGGACCTTAAACAGGGCCAAATTTACTTAGCACATATTTTTGTGTATGTAAAAACTAACAAACCATTATTGTTACAAACAAAAAACCCTTTTTTGTGTGTGTTAATCATGGTAGCCCAGGATGACGTAGAAATCAGACTTGAGGGAAATCTTAAACAAATACCTCCTGAAGATCTGAGACATAATAGTGATGGAAGCTCACCCACTGAGGTTCTGGAAACGATGAGGAATCTCATCGTTGAGCTGCAAGTTTTCAAAGCAAACAATGAGAAACTAAAGAAGGCACAGCAGGAGTAGTAGGAAATAAATGAAGTCTTGATGCGTAGTATAGTGACAAAGAAAATCCCAAAGGACAAGAATCATGAAGAGGAGGTCAGTAAAAGGGCCTCCAAGAATTTTGGTCCTAAAGCAGAAAAAGGAGATAGTTCCTCTGAAGGTACACCTTCAGCTGAAGATAAAACAAAACCAGATAGAAAAAGGAAACATGTAGATCACCTTGAGGTAGAATTTAAGAAAATCAAACCCTCTACCTTTGATGGGGAATCCAGAATAGGGGAGGAAGCTGAGGCATGGTTATTAGACATCAAGAAGTATTTCCAGATCTACAACTATTCCAGCAGTATGAAGGTCAGAATGGCTATCTATAACCTGAAAGGAAAAACCATCATTTGGTGGCAAGATCTGAAATTGGCCAAGGGCCTAAAGGAGAAATAGATGGAATGGTCAGAATTGAAGAAATATTTCAAGAAACAGTACCTATGTGAAAGTTACTATGAAATAAAATCCAAAGAATTTTATGAGCTACGACTTGGTCAAATGGCTATGGAGGATCTGGTAAACAAATTCCTGGAATTACTAAGGTTCATACCTTATATCCGGGAGAACAAAGTAAAAATCCAGTGGTTCATAAGTTGTTTACCACTGTCTTACAAGGATAGAATCGAGTTTGATAATCCCAAGTCCTTGAGTGGATTATTCAGGAAAGCTCAAATGTGTTACGACCAATACAAACAGCGGATAGAATTTCCCAAAGCTTGGAAGGATAAGAAACAAGACCGAATGAACCAGTGGAAGAAGGGATATCAACCAGCTCCTTATCGGAACGCAGCAAAAATATTTCCAAGAAAATATTTTCACTCCAACAATCCAAATACGCAAGGCGGCGGTAAATTGGTAAATATGGGAACAAAGAAGTTTGGGGACAGCCCCCGCGAACCACTAAAGTGATGGGAATGTGGAGAACCTCATCTAAGGAGGAACTGTCCACGTTTAAATTCAGCAACCAAAATTGTTATTCACAATTTGTAGGAAGCCTTGATGGTGAGAGATGCGAGAAGAAGCTTGCATCGGATAAATGTAGTCGTGGATGGCCGGCAAGCTGACCACCAGTCCTCTGTGGTGAAAATTGAAGGTAAAATCAATAACACTCAAATTTCTGTTTTAATTGATCTTGGAGCTACATTAAGTTATATCAATCCTGGTGTACTAGAGTCAAATAAACTTAAAAAAATGAGACACCCAAAATTGTGGTTGGTACAACTAGCAACAGGAACTAAAAGGAAAGTGGTTGACTTTATTTCTGATTATGAGTTCAGTTTAGGTGGTCAAAACATAAGGACAAATCTGAACATTCTACCGCTGGGATCTTATGATGTAATTATTGGAATGGATTGGTTAGAAAGGCATAAAGCAGTGCTAGATTGTTATGAAAAGACACTTAAGTATAAAGACGAAAATGACATCGTTGGGACAATTCAAGGTATACAAAAACTAGTATCAGTTAGACAAGTTTCAGCAATGCAATTCAAGAAATGCATGAGAAAGGGTTGTCAAGTTTACGCCATCCAAGTAACAAACTTGTTAGAAAAAGAAGATAAACCCAACTTGGAGGAATTTTTTGTTCTACGTTATTTCATAGATGTGTTTGTTGATGAAATACTTGAATTACCCCCTAGAAGGGAGATAGACTTTTCTATTGACCCGCTACCTAGTTCAGTCGCTATCTCTAAAGCACCTTACTGAATGAGTTGGCCGAAATTGACAGAATTGAAAATTCAACTACAGGAATTATTGGACAAGAGTATATCAAACCAAGTGTTTCACCATGGGGAGCACCAATCCTATTTGTGAAAAAGAAAGACGTCACTCTAAGACTATGTATCGATTATAGACAATTAAACAAAATGACTATTAAGAACAAGTACCCCTTACCTAGGATAAATGATCTGTTCGATCAAGTAGGTGGGGCAAAGATCTTTTCGAAGTTGGATTTACGATCTGGTTATCACCAAGTTAGGATAAAAGATGAGGACATAAGAAAAATAGCTTTTCAAACAAGATATGGACATTACAAATTTGTAGTTATACCTTTCGAAATCACTGATACGCCAGCCATGTTTATGTGTTTAATGAACAGTATTTTCAATCAGTACTTGGACAAGTTCATGTTGGTATTTATTGACAATATTTTAGTATATTCTAAAACAGAAGAAGAACACGAGGATCACTTAAGAATAGTTCTGCAAACTTTGAGGAAGCAAAAATTGTATGCTAAATTCGATAAGTGTGATTTTTATCAGAAGAATTACAATACTTAGGACATGTAATATCTGTAGAAGGCATTGCAGTCGATCCTGAGAAAATAAGAGCCATCAGGGAATGGTCGGTACCTAAGGATGTAACAGACTTCAGGTCATTCATGGGAATTACCGGATATTACCGAAGATTTATAGAGGGATTTTCCAAAATTGCTTACCCTATCACATCATTACAAAAGAAGGGGACCAAGTTTAACTGGTCACCGAAGTGTCAAGACAGTTTCAATAAATTAAAGGAATTGTTAACAACCGCACCCATTTTAAAGGTAGTGGATCCAAACAAAGACTTCACCGTCTGTGTAGACGCAAGTAAAGAAGGACTAGGTGGTGTCCTAACTCAAGAAGGACATGTAATTTGTTATGAGTCCCGAAAACTAAAGGAACACAAATGAAACTACGTCACTCATGACTTAGAGTTGGCAGCAGTAATAAACGCCTTAAAAATGTGGTGGCACTACATAATGGGAAGAAAGTTTTTGTTATTGATTGACAACAGTGGTGTGAAATTTTTATTTAGTCAGTCGGACCTTAATGCAAGGCAAGCAACATGGTTAGCCTTCTTGAGCGAATTTGACTTTGAGGTAAGACATATCAAGGGTAAGGAAAACAAGGTAGCTGATGCTTTGAGTAGAAGAGTTCATGGGTTGTTTGAAATAAACATTAGTAGGGCAGAAAGAGATCTTGAACAGAGGATAAAGACTGCAGGTAATAATGACGAAAATTACACTAAGACAGTGGCAGAATTACAAAACACTACAGAAAATTTAGACAAAATAGACCTAAGTTTGGACAAGAATGGTTTACTACAGTTTAAAAACATGATATACATACCAGATTCAGCATAATTAAAGTTAACAGTCTTGGATGAAGTGCATAAGAAACCATATTCTGTTCATCCAAGATACCAGAAAATGATAATAGCACTAAGAAGATTATTTTATTGGCCTAATATGAAGGGCGAAATAGCAGAATACTTAGCTAAGTGTCAGAATTGTCAGCAGGTAAAAGCCGAACACCAGCATCCAGCTAGCCTGTTGCAGCCATTACCTGTGCTAGAATGGAAATGGGAGACTATATCACTAGACTTCATTACAGGTTTACCTAGAACTCAAAAACAGAATTATACTATTATGGTGGTAATCGATAAACTCAGTAAGTCTGCACACTTTATTCCTATAAAGTCTACTTTTAAAGCTATTAACATCGTTGAAATATTCATGAAAGAAATTTTTAGGCTACATGGTATTCCTAAAATGGTGATTTTGGATAGAGATGTAAAACTTACATCTACCTTTTGGAAAGAATTGTTTGCAAAGCTAAATACTAACTTGAATTTCAGCACGAGTTATCATCCGCAAATGGATTGACAAACTAAACGAACAAACCAAACCGTAGAAGATATGTTTCGCATGTACGTAAGAACAAAACCAAGCAAGTGGGAAGATTACCTACACTTGGTAGAATTTGCATACAACAATGGGTACCAAACTTTGGTTAAAATGAGCCCCTTCGAGACACTGTATGGAAGAAAGTGTACGACTCCAATTAGTTGGGATAACCCAATTGACAGGCTCATGGTTGGACCCGAAATTCTCCAGGAAATGGAAAGTATGGTAAGAAAGGTACAATAGAACTTAAAAGAGGCACGGGATAGACAAAAGATTTATGCAGACCAGAAAAGAAGACACTTGGAGTTTCAAGTGGGAGACCATGTTTACTTAAAAGTCAAAGCTCGAAAAAGTTCACTAAAGCTAGGGAATTGTGCCAAGTTGGCACCAAGGTTTTGTGGGCCCTTCGATATACTAGCTCGAATTGGACTCGTAGCATACCAACTTGCACTTCCCACCAATCTAAAAATTCATAATGTATTTCATGTTTCTTTGTTAAAGAATTATGTTCATGACCCTACTCATGTGATCAATTGGAACTTGGTGCAAGTGGAACCAGAAGGCGAGTTCCAAGTAGAACCTCTGCTCATTCTAGACCAGAGAGAAATAGCACTTCAGAATAGAGTCTTCACTCAAGTAAAGGTGCAATGGAAGCACTTTAGCCTAGAGGAGGCCACTTGGGAGTTGGAGGGAGGTTTGCAGAAATCTCATCCAATATTTTTCCAAGAAAGGAACGAACACTGAGGATAGTGTTTTATTGAAGGGGGAAAGAATGTGACATTCCCACAAACAAATTATTTTTAAGTTGGAAATTTCTTAGGAAATTATTTTCTGTTTTTGGCAAATTCGAAATTGGAAAATTTTTGCCATTTATGGAAATTACGAATTTCGAATTTAGATAATTGTAATTAATTATAATGATTGTTGGGAAGAGATCTGATTTGACCCAACTAACTACTTGACTATGACACTTGTATGAAACAGAATATTTTATAATTATTATTGGAGGACAAATGGAATTCTGATTTGACCCAACTAACTACTTGACTATGACACTTGTATGAAAAAGAATATTTTATAATTATTATTGGAGGACAAATGGAATATCCATGTTAAAAATCAGTTGACCATGACTCCATAAGTGGGGAACATGTTGGAACTACCTCAGGGATGATTGTTGCAAGTGGCAAACCAATAATTTGGCCATTTGCAGCCCCTGAAAATCAGGGATTTGAAAAGTCGTGAAAATTCCCAAAGGGAAAAAGACCTAGACAAAAATGATGGTGGATATATGGCATATGTGAGAGGCAGGACGCTGCCTAGTATGCTGAGGAAAATTATTGATCTCTTGTTGTTATGAACACCAAATTTTTGAGTGTGAGGCAAGAAGAAGTTTTTTGAGATTGAAGGACTATTGTTGAGGTAGAGTTCTGAGTTTTCCCTCATGGATTCATGGTCAATCTAGGGGATGAATGGAACAAGTGACTTTGGTTGTTCCATTCTAAGGTTGGGAGGAATGTTTTTGTTCCCTTTGTCTTTCAGCAAACTAGTTCAGATATGTTATCCTATCCCTTCTCTGGTTGAATGTTATATAGTTAAATAATTGACAGAATKCCTCTAAACTAGTTCTAAATGGATTATCTCTGTTGTGTCTTATGGTTGAGTGAATGCTAATTTCCGTGGTATACTGGTTGAAAGAATATGCCTGGTCAAGCTTATGAAAGTATGGTTCTGTGAGTTAGATTACTGTTGTAATGAGATMAAACTGTAGGTGAAAAACCTCACAATTAAATTGTATTTGCAACTTAAAAACTTATCTATGTACGCAATGAAAATGGAAAACCCAATAATGTATTTATATATACATAGGTGTATGATTACATTCCTGTAGGTAAATGTATACACTATATATTTGTATCCTACTGTAAGAAAAATACAAAGTCACTGCCTTCACAAAATATCAAAGTAAGGTAAGATAACATTACAGACTCATATAGCATTATAGATATCTATATAATATAAATATATGTATGCGTATATGTCTGTACAACAGTTTGACATTCTAGTTTCCTTTCATTTGAGATTTGATTTACAAAAATATGGACCTTCGGGAATATATAATTTCAATTCCGTACAGTGCGTGACTGTAAGTTCGGACGGTACAGACAATAGATATTGAAATGAAATAGAAGACGATAGTCTAACTAAGCCTTGATAGAATTTATGGATTACATAAGGACAGAAAAATGATTAGTATGCAAATTCAAAATAAGATCCAAGGAAAGTATCAAGACAAAATAACACGTTCAAGCAGATGTGGTGACATTAGTTACAGGGGTCTCTCCTTTCGTAAACAAAATAGATACAGTCCACTTTAAATAATTTAAGTATAGGAAGAGGCTAGAGTGGCGATAAGATTCGAATAAAATCATTAAAACAGTGATTGTCTTATTTCAAATAGGCGGGAGGAAAGGTCGTGTAGCTAAACTTCAAAGGATTTATTACATATATCAACCAGACCAGAAAATCAAGAGGACATCCAAGCCTTATGTGAATATTTTTCCTTAATCTAACAGTGGAATTACATTACCACAAATTGGGAATTTCTCTTTATCCAACACTACAGGAAGTCGAGCGAAACTTTACTTAATATCAATAAATCTAGGATGAAAATCGCGGCCTTCACTGTTTGAAATCCTGAAGAGTTTACAAAGGGAACTCGAATACCTTTCGCATGAGGAGTGTCTAGAATTCAGATTGTTTTGTTACACCAACCCTGAAAAGGAAATCAAGGGAACTTCCATTAGTTCCTTCCAAATAGAAATAAGAATTTGTATCAGAGATATAGAATTTGATTACCAACATAATCTATTTAATTAGCATGAAGACATAGATTATACTTAACTTAGGCTTGTAGGGAAGGCCGACCCTCCTCTTTGCATGCTTAAAGACACCATCCACGATCATGGAAGGGGTGGAAGAGGTAAGGTCCACTTGACGGGTACCCTCGTAGAAAAGGGGCCCATAATTAGTGTTGGTACCAATCACGTAATCATTGGTTTATGAAGTGAAATTAACAGTGCTAACAGTTAAACAAATAAATTTGGTAAACATGTTGTGTGAATAGGCCAAGGACACAATGTCAAACACTACACATAGAACAAACGTTACACGAAAATATTTAGTTTAAACAATTTTTGAACCGATTATTTTTATTACAGAGACCAATTATAAATCAACGATAAGTGCAGAGTTAATATACTACTAAATTCAAATGGAGTAACTTACACATAGACCTCGTAATGAGAGAGGAAAATCTAATTAATACAAGAATCTCCACAAACTCAAACGTTCTATGTCGTGGGTATTTTGTGTGGAGGACCTTTCGAAAACACAAAGAATCGCATCCCTTTAACATACCAAACAATAATGCAATAACCTTAAGGAGACATTATCTGCACATATAACAGTTAAGGTTTTATTGACGATTACAGAAGGATGGATTCATTCTCTATAAAGAGGAAGAAATAAAATGCAACGTATTTTGCTATATATAGTGTAAAATAAATTAATTCCAAACTAAGACCACGCGTAGCCTCGCACAAGCTTTAATAACAGGCCTTGACATACATCAATAGAGAGAGACCATAAGAAATAATGACAATAGGAATATGAAACCCTAGGATTGAATTTACCCATAGAAAACTCTGGATGTGTAAATTCCCTAAGTCGGGACAAGAGATTGGTATGCCGAGACCTCTCAAGAAGTTAGAGAATAATTTTACAGTAAGCATCTACTTATCCAGAAAATGGGAACAGTTCAGAAAAGTCACAGAGAATAATGATAATGGAAGATTCAAGTAAGGACATATAAGATTTGACACGAGGGTTCTCCCACTGTAATAAATACTCAAACCTCGTTTAACAACCAAAACATAGTGATAACGAAATCTTACCAGGGAGTGTGAATGGTGATATCGTTCCACCAGGTAACGTTTTCCCCAAATCAACAGCATTCTTCAGTGAGAAAATAATACGCAGAGCCTCTCGAAGGAATTCACAATGAAAACAGCAAACACATTAAAACCCTAAGAGGAACCTTAACTACACAGTTTAAATGTTGAAGGTAAGAAGGGCGATCTAGCCATGTGACGAGGGCAGAGTTGGCATGATTGGAATGGATGAAGAACCAGGTGAAAGCATCGTAATTTGCTCACACAGGACTGCCATTAAATGGTAGATGCAGAGTCTTAACTCCCTTCTGACAGTAGGCCATTCTTTTCACATCAATAAATTTGCGAAATAAATGAAACCCTCTGTGGCTCGACGAGTTGGAACTCGTACACTTCAACTGCATTATTACAGTTAGCTTATCGTTCAAGAGAAGTTTCATTGGAACATCTTGTAGTTAAGTCGAAGTTAACATAAGATCTCGTTACTCAAAATATGTTAAGTAAAGGGATTGGAATGTCACTAATCATTGATAATTCGTAAAGGATCCATCTATGCTCGAAACTATGTATATGGATGCTAAGTGCATATCACTAAGTCACATATTTCAGCTATGGGGTATAGATCTGATCCTGTGACTATATATATATATATATGGTAATTGAATTTCATTACAAGGAAAAATTAAATAGACTTGTGTGCAAAACATAGGCATCTCTTTGTTTAAAGAGAGATTAGGACTATAAGTCCTAAGTCTATTCTACTGTATAGATATTTGTTTATATAGGTGAGTAGGTTGGAGACTAAAGGGAATTACTAGAATCCTTGGTGAATTAGTCTTATAAGTTTTCTTTCCAAAGCAAGTTAGAAAGATATGGAAATGGAAACATGTGGTAGGATGAACTTAAGTTACATCACAGAAAACTATAACAAGAATGGAGATTTCTTCCCTTTATCAACAAACATATAAAATGAAATTGGAGATTAATGCCCAATAGAAAAAAAAAAAAAAAATTATGGCAAATTTGAGGTGCATTACAGGTGTTGTAAGATCTAATCTCCTTCCCAGGTAGCATATTCTGTGGGAAATCCTTTCCATACAACCAAGTACTCTCAAATGACCTTGCTCCTCATCCTTCATTCCCTGACATCAACAATCCTCTCAAGAGCTAGAACCAACTGCCCTTCCTCATATAGTGGATAAATATCTGCTAAAGCGGTGGCATGTTGTTCTAGTTCCTTCTTGAGGTAGGATACATGGAAGGTGTTTTGGATTCTGCTACCCTGTGGTAGCTCCAGCTCATATGCTACTTCCACAACTCTCTTGATCACTTTGTAGGGTTCATAAAAGTGAGGCTTTGGCTTCTCTGCACCACTCTTTTTCAACAACAAATTTCTGTAAGGATATAATCTGAAAAAGACTATATCTCTGAGATCAAAGCTGTGTTCTACCCTGTGCCTATTTTCATACATATTCTACTAATCCTTAGAAACCTATAGATTCTCCTTCGGGACTCTCAAGATGTCCTAACTTTCCTGCAAACAGTCTTTGGCCTTGGGTTCTCTTCTCTCTCCAAATTCCAAATCCACAAAAGATGGATTGTCATATCCATACAATGCCCTGAATGGGCTCATCCCGATGGACATGTAATGATTTGTATTGTAGAAATTCTCCCTAATGTGCAACCACTTTATCCATGCCCACTGCTTCCCTGAAACATAGCTCCTTAGATACCCCTCGATCCATTTTTTTACTATCTCAGTTTGTTCGTTTGTCTGGGGGTGATAGATAGTACTAGGTGTCAACTCTATCTTGGATAACCTGAATAGCTCCTACCAAAACGCACTGAGAAACCTATTATCTCGGTCACTGACTATTTTTCTCATAAGACCATGGATTTTGAACACCTCACTGATTGTATTGTATAGGAATGGAAAACAAGTTTGCATATTTAGTCAATATTTCCACTACCATGTAGATATAGTCTGTACCCTTCACCTTTGGCAATTATGTGATGAAGTCCATGGAAATGTTATTCCACTTCTTCTTTGGAATCAGCAATGGATGAAGCAATCCTAAAGGATGTGTGAACTTTGAATTGTTCTTTTGGTAAGTCATCCACTCCCTCATATGATGAATTACATCCCTCTTGAGACTCTTCTATGAGAATATCTCACTCACTCACCTATATATATTCAGATACCCCCGTTTCCCTGCCAATGGTGCATCATGTATTGCCCTCAAAATTTTATCCTTGAGTGTGGACTCAGGGACAAGATAGATCATGTTTTTTTAGTAGATGATGTCATCCACTACCCTGTACATGTCATCCTGAATATTTCCCTCCATCTTCTCACAAGCAAAGGTATTCTTGGAGTATTCCACCAAGAGAATGGACTTCTAGTATGTTGAGATCTATGTCATGGAGAAGGCTACAGGTCTCCTAGATAAGGCGTCAACAAATATATTATTCTTCCCATTTACATAATGAATGTCAAAATCATATGCTTGTACCTTACTCACCCATTTATATTGCCTCTCATTTAGGTCTCACTTCTCCATGAAATATCTCAAGTTGTTGTGTTCAATCCTAACCACAAAGCATCCTCCTACCATGTATTGTCTGAATTTTTCCAATGCATGCATGATGACCAACATCTCTTTATCATATATTGGATAGATATTCTTGATATCCCTTAGATTTTTTTTCTTGAAATCTATCATGTGTCGGTTCTGCATCAATTTTCTCCTATCTCCTCGCTGGATGCATCACACTCCAAAACAAAAGGTTGTGTAAAATATGGGAGTGCTAATATTGGGAAAGTTATCATCACCCTCTTAATTATTTTGAATGCTACATGTGCATCCTCTGACCATCAGAACACCCTCTTCTTGGTGAGTTTTGTCAATGGCGCAGCCAATTGTGAAAATCCTTTCATAAAGCATCTGTAATAGATGCATATCTCAAAGAATCCTCATAGACTATGAGTGTCCTGGAGGTGGGATAGTATAATATGATTTAGATGTTCTCCTAATGCACCTTTACTCCCTCAACAATTATCAGGTTCCCCAGTCAGAGAATCTCTGTTAACCCGGACTCACATTTTTCCTCCTTGGAAAAAGTGATTGCTCCTCCATAATGGTGATAATCCCATCCACATGATTTTTATGTTCCTCCCACTTTCTTTTGTAGATTAGAAGATCGTCAAAGAACACCAGTAATAATTTCTTCAAATTTTTGTTGAAGATATGGTTCATGCATAACTGAAAGGTAGCTAGTGTGTTAGTCAACCCGAAGGGCATGACTAGAAACTCATAGTGCCCATAGTGACACCTGAATGTTTTCTTATGGATATCCTCCTCTTTGACGTGAATCTGGTTGTATATTGATTGTATATCAACCTTTCAAAAGTACACTTCCCCATGCAGCTCACCAATTAGCTCATCAATCCTGGGTATTGGGTATCAGTTTATTATGGTCTTCTTGTTTAGTTCGTTGTAGTCTATGCACATCCTCATAGTTCCATCTTTCTTCTTCACATGAAAAACTGACAAAGCGAAAGGACTAGATCTAGGCCCGATATGTCCCATATCTAGCAATTCCTTTATGGCCTTCTCTATATTTTCCTTAAATATATTCAGATGCATGTAAGGGGTGGCGATCACTAGATTCGAGCCCTCTTGTAGCTCAATGACATGATCAAATCCTTTGTCAGGTGGTATCCCTATTGGAAATGGCTCAAACACTTTTTCATGATTTCCAAGTAATGCATGGATATCTACAGGGTAATGTTTGTGATCATGTGATGGCTTCTCCATGGTGATTAGGCACTCTACTACACAAGCCACATCCCTATGTCTAAAAAGGGCCTCCATGCACTGGCTAGACATGATCTTGGGGGCACCTATTGACGTACCTCTTAGGATGACTCATTGTCCACCCTTTTTCTAGAACTCCATCCTCATGTCCTGATAATTCATGTAGATATATCCCAATGAGTACAACCACTAAACTCCTAACACCACATGAGTATTTGCTAGATCCACGACATAAAATTCATTGGTCAACGTATATTTTCCCAATGTTAATTTCAATCCCGTAATCCTTTGATTACACATCATGTTGTACCCATCTTCTACTACCACATTGAATCCCTCAAAATACTCTGTAGGGATTTCTCTCCTGGTGACAAGTACAACATCAATGAAATTGTGGGTGGCTCCACCATCAAACAATGATGTAACCCTCTTCTCCTGCACAATACCTCTGACCTTGAAGGTGTAATATTTAGGGACTCCTGAGAGTGTGTAAATGGTCACTCCCTTGGGGATATCCTGCAATGGTGCCTATTTTGTAGCATGTGATGGTTCCCCACTGCCCTTTATGATACCCTCATCATCACCACCATCCTCCTGATTAGAAACTACCTCAATATAATGGACTTTGCCTTTTCCCATGCATTGATGACTTAGTTCCCATGACTTCTTGAAACTGTAGCAAAGCTTACTCCTCCTTAGTTCTATTTGATTCTCCTCATCCATCCTATCCTTCCCTATACATGGCTTTAGGGGAAACTCCGTCTCCTTACCCCCTTGAGGGGTGAATGGTTTTGTTGGTGCCTTCTTGGAGACTGTGTCCCTCATGTCTTAGGTTCTCATGATGGATTCTTGTAATGTGGTTGGTCTAAATGCCTTCAACCATCCTCTCATGGGTTCATCTAGACCCTCCGTGAATAGCATCACCAACCTTTGCTGAGAAATATATGTCACCATAACTGCCATCCTTTGAAAATTTGTGATGTATTCTTCCGGTGTACTTGTATGTCTCATATATGCCAACTCCCTGAAGTGTATCTCAAGGTCCTTCTTATCGAACCTATCCATCAAAATCTGAGTGAAGTCCACATATGAAGTGATGCTAGTGTGCCCTAGTGTCACCATCCCATGATACCATCATTTGTGAGATTCTCCTTCCAAGTGAAGGGTAGAATACTTAATTTCTTCTTCCTCGGTCATTGGGTTAAGTTGGAGGTAGGTGTCCAACTTATGTACCCATGCTCTGGTCCTGCTCTTAGCAGACCCTTCGAAGGGTGGAATATTCAACCTTCCCACCTTGTGCATGAGGTCAAAGTTCTTTTGGCTCTACGCTCCTTTGTTGCACTCCTTAGGTCTATAATTTTGTTTGAGGTCGTAGAAGTCATTCTAGGAAAATTTCTCACTGATATATTCATCTATCATCTCGTACTCCATGTATGAGGTGTTAATATCAATCCCCTGATATGGTTTCTCTTGTTCTCCTATAGGCTGCCCTGTCAAGAACTGTGGTAATAAGGGCCTAGGGATCCTTAGGCTCCCGCTCTGAGTTGGGGTATGGTTATTTCTACTATTTGTGTGTATCTTGTCACACCAATGGAATCCACTAAGTCCACCTTGACCTGTACCATTCGTATTATGACGTTGGCCCACTAGCTATGTGAGCACTTCAAGGGTGTGTTTTTGGAACCTTGTTGTCTCTGCCTGTCTTTGGGATGCTTCATTTTGTCCCTTGATTGGATCTCTTAATATTTGAAGCACATTCCATTCAAGGTTGTCTCCCATGCTTCCCTCTAGCTTTGAATATGTTCGGTTTGCTCTTGTTTCTATTTTTGGTGACTCTCGAGAGGTTTGTCCTCCACTCACCTTTCTCCTAGGCATCATTATAGTCACAGTCTAGCAGAACCATCGGCTCTGATACCACTATAATGTCCCCAACTAGGCTAGGTGGGGATATATTTTTTTTCTATCCCAAATTGTTATTTCCTCTTATGTAAAAGTCCCAAATACTTATATTAATGGTGTTTTTAACTTTTTTTCAAAAACATTTCTCAAATAGGAAAATTGCCAAACACATTGCATGCATCCATTACACAATAAATAGAGAATATAACCATGGCATATTATTATGGATGGAAACTCCCAAAAATATTAGCAATACAATGATATCTAATGGATGTAATAATAGCTGCAAAATATTCCTAATCACACAAATCTAATGGTTAGCAAGCAGATGCAAAATCTACTACAAAAACATTAAGAAAACCTGGAATGATGCCAATCTTTGATGTCCAAGGCTCTCTGAGCTCGACCTTGCTCTGTCTTCTCTACAAACAACCACTGTAACCCTCGCAACCCCGATTCTGTGAACTACTGCAACCCCAAATTCATAGAGGTCCTCACGAGATGACTACGGGACATCTAGCAGGGCCTCGGGAGATGATGCAGGAGCATCGCCCAAGACAAGCGAGCCAGCATGGAAGACCATGAACAGCTGGACAAGACCAGCCGCAACTTTTTGAATTTTCATATAGGATGAAGCACCAATGTATAAATGCACCATTTATGAAAATCACCTTTGTATATTGTATCAGACCTCGAGCCATACACTCTTGCCTGAAGTAGATAAGGAGGCATTTAATCTAGTTAATGCAGGTAGGTAGGATTTATTTATATATTAGACAGTTTTAGATGTAAGGAGGGAAAACGGATATAGACACTCTCACTTGTACATTGTAAGATTATTCATTCAGGAGAAAGAAGGAAGAGCTGCAGAGAATTGTATGAAGAACACCCATGTACAGATATTGAATTAATAGAATGAAACTTTGATTCAATTCATGGTCTGTGTTGTTTTCTTTGTGTGTTGATGTTATGCTCATGAATGTTTGTTTCTAGTTATGCATTTGCTTTGTATATGCTGTGCATGTGATTTCATGTTTCAAACTGAAGTCTGAAGAGGAGATGGAATGAGTTTCAATTGTTTCTCTATCTGAGCCAATAGATTCCTTCAAAGTGTGCAATTGAATTCATCCGCAAGGAGTGCGTTGATGAGGGCTCAGTAGTTAACTTTTAGTCTCATTCGCCCAGAAGTTGATTTGGGTTGTTGAAGCCGTGAAAAGGAGTGCGCAGGCTGAAGAAGGAGTCTCAGTTGTTAATCTGAGCAAGGGAGGTTGAAGACTGCTGCTGCAGGAAGTGCGCAGAGTCGAAAGGATTCAACACTTGAGAATTTGTTGAACGTCGAGTGCGAGAAGTACGCATAAATCCTTTGAAAGAGTCAGAGAAGAAAATCTTAGAAGGTTTAGCACCTTCGTGATATTGCTGAAAAGGAACACCGGAGAGTTTGATCGAAGAAGGGTCAAGCAGGATTTGTAGGCGCAAGCTTGGAGAATAAGTCTGAGAAGAAACACTTAGCCATTTCCAAGAAATCCTCGAGGAGGAGGAATCAACGGTCAGGATTCGTCGAAGAAACCAGCGAAATCTCGTCAACCGTTAGATCTCGGGAAAGTTGCACAGGATTTAAGCCTAGCAAGCAAGAGAAGGAGTCAGGGAGTCATCAGGACTTGACTCATCGAAAAATTGGAGTTTCCGTGGTCGTGAAACCCTTGTAGAAAGGAATCGCGATCCGCGATTTCACGAAAGGATCTCAGCTGTTGATCGGTGAGATACCTGTCAAGAAGCAGAGGAGTTAGTGGAGCTCGGCTCATCGGAGGATCGAAAATTCCAGAGCCAGGAACCCTGTACATGAAGTCGCGATTAGCGATTTCCCGAGGAGATCATAGTCGTTGATCATAGCGGGGACACGTGGCGCGAGATCCTGGGGAGTCGGGGTTCGGCGTTTCGGGGTTCTCGCATACAATGAAATCGCAGCAGGAGAAACCGTGATTTCGCGAAACGCGACGGGTCCCATGGTCACACCATTTCAGTGGAGGACGGGTGTTGGGAGGTCAGCCCTTGTAGGGAGACGACGATAGGTGGCATCGGTATATCGTGAGCTCGGAGGTTCGCGAATGGGAGTCGCAAAGATTTACATCAAGGTTTGCGAGGTCGTGAGGGGTGAAATCTCAGTAACCACCGGTTGGTGTGTGGACCCACAGAACTAGTGGAAGACAGGTGGCATCGGGGATCGGGAATCAGGGATTCACAAGAGCAGAGACTCATGACAGCGTGAGTACCAATTTCCCGACGGGGTAATTCCCGATAAGGAGTAAGGAAAGTCGTGGGCGAGTGACCATCGGGATTCGAGGATTGGCGAGACCCGATCCTGTACTATCAGGACTCGCGATTGTGTGAGTTTCGATCTCCTGATAAGACAAGGGAGATTGCCGAAGAAGCATCCTGTGGGTGCAGAAGAGTCCCGACAAGGGATTTGAAGAGTGGTTTAGCTCTTCGGGCCAAGAAAAGAGAAGGTCCTGGTGACAGCGGACGTGCTAGGTGGCCATCTGCGTCGGAGTGGTATCAGAGCGGGAGAATCTCTTTGCTTTTTGTAGCAGAGAAGAAAGAAAAATTTCACCATGCTGCCGAGAAGAGGTAGACAATCACCCGATCCAGAGGGGAAAAGGGAATTGTCCAGGGAAAGGGAATTGTCCAAAGAAAGAGGAAGGCAAGGACAGAATCTAGACATGGAGAGAGAAATATGAAATCTTCATGCCAGAATGGAAGATATGGAAGCAGTGCAGAGACGCACAGCCAATGCTGGAGATCTTAGCGACTTCGAAGGCGAAGTTGAGGTTGAACAACAAGGAGCAGTTGCAGCCGAAGATGCAGCCAACGAGCGGTTAATTAAAGCTATCGCCCGGATGAGTTCAAAGACAAAAATGGACATTCCAGCTTATGAAGGAAGCTTGGATGCAGAGGAGCTACTGGATTGGATCTGAGCTCTTGATACCTACTTCGATTATGAGGATATCGAAGAGGATAATAAAGTTAGACATGTTGTCGCACGATTGAAGGGGCACGTAGCATTGTGGTGGGATGAGATACAAGATGACAGACGCTGCAAAGGCAAGCAAAAGATCAAAAGTTGGGATCGAATGATTGCAAAGATGAAGGCGAAATTCATCCCAAGAGATTATCAAATTACTCTGTTCAGGAGGATGCAGAACCTGAGACAGAAGCTGATGACAGTGAAAGAATACACTGAGGAATTCTATCGAGTGAACATCAGAGCAGGTCATCGGGAGAGCAATGATGAGAAGGTTTCCAAATACCTGAATGGTCTGAGATACGACATTCAGTATGAATTAAGCATGGTTACCATCAGAACGGTGGAGGATGCTTATCAAATGGCTCTGAAAGCCGAAGAAAATCTGAGCCGTAAGCAAGGTCAGCGAGGGCGAGGCAGAAGTCATCCCAGAGGCAAGGCAATTTCCCAGGAGAAATACCAGAAGCCCAAGGAGGAATGGAAGAAACCTCAGGGTAAGATTGAGAGAGGTGGAACCTCACAACGAGGACAGCAATATATTGAATAGAGAGGACAACATAAAGAGCAGAGAGGAGATTATGTTGACGCAAACACTTTTCCTCGTACCAGAGGTAGGGGAAGAGGCAGAGGTGGAGTCATCACATGTTTCACGTGTGGAAAGAATGGACACAAGGTAGTTGACTGTCCGGATAGGAAAAAGGATGGAGGAGAAGCTCACATCGCTGAAGCACAGAGGCGAGATGTTGAAGCAGAAGACGCAGAAGACGGAAGCTCACTTCTGATGTGAAAAATCCTTTTGACACCTGAGAAAGAGGTGCAGGAAAGTTCAGCTCAAAGGACCAGACTGTTCAGGACAACTTGCAAAACTAAGGATAAGAAATGCAAGGTTATCGTGGATAGTGGAAGCACAGATAATCTCGTTTCAACCGAGATGGTGGAGAAGCTGCAGCTGGAGACAACTGATCACCCGAGTCCATACAAAGTTTCATGGCTACAGAAGGGACATCAGGTGAGTTTCACTAAACAGTGCTTAGTTGACATCAAGATAGGAGGATATAATGATAAAATACTGTATGATGTCATTCCCATGGATGTATGTCATTTATTGTTGGGTAGACCATGGCAATATGACAGAAATGTGGTTCATGATGGGAGAATGAACACATATACTTTAGAGAAGGATGGGAGGACACACAGATTGCTTCCAATAAAGGATAAGGAGGTGAAGCCGGAAGTAAGCAACAAAATACTTCTCATGAGTGGGAAGGAGCTTCTTACGGAGATGGAGAAGAAGGAAGATCCACAATTCTTTGTGGTCAGAAAGCCAAGGATTGTTCTGACTAGCACAAGAGTGGATGATTTACCTGATGAGATTCAGAAGCTGCTGGAAGAGTTCGTTGACATCATCGTGGACGAATTACCTCATTCGTTGCCACCGATGAGGAGTGTGAGTCATCATATTGATCTCATACTAGGAGCTAGTTTGCCGAACAAAGATGCGTACAGGTTGACGCCGCAGGAGAATGAAGAGGTCAAGAATCAGGTACAGGATTTGTTGGACAAAGGATTGGTCAGAGAAAGTCTGAGTCCGTGTGCCATTCCGACAGTGCTAAGTCCAAAGAAGGATGGAGGTTGGAGAATGTGCACCGACTTAAGAGCGATCAACAAAATTACCATCAGGTACAGGTTTCCACTACCGAGAATGGATGATCTGATGGATTGCCTGAGTGGGGAAAATTATTTTTCAAAGATTGATCTAAAGAGCGGATATCATCAGATTCGCATGAGGGAAGGTGATGAATGGAAGACAGCATTCAAGACAAACGAAGGTTTTTACGAATGGTCGGTCATGTCATTTGGCTTGACGAATGCGCCGAGCACATTCATGAGGTTGATGAATGAAGTCCTAAGGGAATTCATCGGGAAATTTGTAGTCGTATATCTGGATGATATACTGATCTTCAGTAAGACCAAGGCTGAACACTTGAGACATTTGGCCATTGTGATGAGGAGGCTACAGCAGAAGAAGTTGTTGATAAATATTAAGAAGTCCTCATTTATGAAGACAGAGCTCATTTACCTGGGTTTTGTCATATCGGAAAATGAATTGAAAATGGATCCGAGTAAAGTGGAAGTGATCAAGAATTGGCCATCACCAAGAAATGTTTTTGAGGTGAGGAGTTTCCATGGTTTGGCTAGTTTCTACCGAAAATTCATCAGAAATTTTAGTGGAATTAGTGCAGTGATGATGGACACGGTGAAGAAGCGACATAAGTCTTTTCATTGGATAGAAGAGGCTGAGAAGAGATTCAATCTATTGAAGCAGAAGATCACGAAACGACTAGTGTTGGTGTTGCCGGATTTCATGAAGACATTTCAAGTGAAATGTGATGCAAGCGGATATGTCGTAGGAGGGGTCTTGAGTCAGGAGGACAGACCAGTTACATATTTCAGTGAAAAGCTGGATGAAGCAAAGCTGAAATACTCCACGTACGACAAAGAGTTTTATGCTATCATACAGGCATTGAAGAAGTGGAGGCATTACTTGATCCCAAAATAATTTGTATTGTACAGTGATAATCATGCATTACAGTTTGTGATTCAACAGGAGAAGTTGAATCGGAAACATGCAAAATGGGTAGAGTATATGTAGAATTTTACATTTGTGATTAAGCATATTGCAGGTACTGCTAACAAAGTGGTTGATGCTTTGAGAAGAAAATGTTTGTTGTTGCAGGAGTTTCGAGTCAAAACATTGGGTTTTGAAAACCTGAGGGACATGTATGCAGGAGACATAGATTTCGGAGAATCATATGAAGCAGCTGAGAATCTAGTTCTCAGAGATCGGATCCCGTGGATAGATTATATGATCCAGGAGGGATTGTTGTTTAGAGGCAATCAACTGTGTATTCCAAATTGCTCCATGAGGGAGAACTTGTTGAAAGAAAAACACAGTGGTGGATTAGCAGGACATTTTGGCCACGAAGAGACATTCCCAAAGCTGAGCGAGTTATATTTTTGGCCAGGCATGCGAGCAGATGTCAAGAAGTTTGTTGACAAGTGTCAAATTTGTCAGCATTCGAAGGGGAGGAAACAGAATGCAGGTCTTTATCAGCCATTGCCCATACCAGAGAGGCCATGGGAGGCAGTTAGCATGGATTTTGTATTGGGTTTGCCGAGGATGCAGAGAGGTGTTGATTCCATCTTTGTGGTGGTAGACAGGTTTTCTAAGATGGCACATTTTATCCCATGCCAGAAGACCAACGATGCGACCCACATCGCCAATCTATTTTTCAAGGAGGTCATTCAACTTCATGGATTGCCGAAAAGCATAGTTTCGGATAGAGACACTAAATTCATAGGGTATTTTTGGAGGACCTTATGGAAGAAGTTAGGAACTAACTTGGCGTTTAGTTCAGCTTACCATCCTCAGACGGATGGACAGACAGAGGTGGTCAACAGAAGTCTGGGAGATTTACTGAGAAGCTTGGTGACAGAGCACCATAGCAGCTGGGACAATGTGTTGCCACAGGCAGAGTTTGCATACAAGGATTCAGTGAATCGGAGTACAGGGAAAAGCCCATTTCAAATTGTGTATGGGACACAGCCGAGGGGAGTTTCTGAACTCAGGGAGTCAGAACAAACTACAACTAGCAGTGCTAGTGCAGAAGAGTTTGCTGAAGCGATGAAGGAACTTCACAGCAGAGTGAAGCAGTGACTGATTGATTCCAATCAGGAGTACAAGCGCAGAGCGGATCAGCATTGGAGACAACTTCAGTTCAAAGTTGGTGATCTAGTTCTGGCACACTTGAGGAAGGAAAGGTTCCCAAGGGGAACATATAACAAGCTAAAAATGAAGAAAATTGGGCCATGCAGAGTCCTAAAGAAATTGGGGGAAAATGCTTATGAGATTGAATTATCGGATGACATCAGAATATCTCTGACGTTCAATGTCTCGAACTTATATCCATATAAGGCTGAGGAAGCAGGAGATGGGAGTGATGAACAGCCATAAGTCCAGTGGCAGAAGCAGATGCCGATGGCAGAAAAGCCTCAGATGGAGTGCATACTGGACAAGCGAGTGAGTAAATAGACCAGACGAAAGCAATACTATGAGTATTTGGTCAAGTGGAAGAATCACCCAGTGGAAGATGCTAGCTGGGAAAATGAAGCAGAGATCCAAAAGGATGCACAAACTGTGCAGGAGCTCATGGACAGGAGCCCATGAAAGTTTTCAAGCCGAAGAGTATGATGTAGGAGCATCGCCCAAGACAAGCGAGACAGCATGGAAGACCATGAACAGCTGGACAAGACCAGCCACAACTTTTTGAATTTTCGTATAGGATGAAGCACCAATGTATAAATGCACCATTTATGAAAAGCGCTTTTGTATATTGTATCAAACCTCGAGCCATACGCTCTTGTCTGAAGTAGATAAGGAGGCATTTAATCTAGTTAATGCAGGTAGGTAGGATTTATTTCTAGATTAGACAGTTTTAGATGTAAGGAGGGAAAACGGATATAGACACCCTCACTTGTACATTGTAAGATTATTCATTCAGGAACAAGAAGGAAGAGCTGCAGAGAATTGTATGAAGAACACCCATGTACAGATATTGAATTTATAGAATGAAACTTTGATTCAATTCATGGTTTGTGTTGTTTTCTCTGTGTGTTGATGTTATGCTCATGAATGTTTGTTTCTGGTTATGCATTTGCTTTGTATATGCTGTGCATGTGATTTCATGTTTCAAACTGAAGTCTGAAGAGGAGATGGAATGAGTTTCAATTGTTTCTCTATCTAAGCCAGGAGATTCCTGCAAAGTGTGCAGTTGAATTCATCCGCAAGGAGTGCGTTGATGAAGGCTCAGTAGTTAACTTTTATTCTCATTCTCCTAGAAGTTGATTTGGGTTGTTGAAGCCATGCAAAGGAGTGCGTAGGCTGAAGAAGGAGTCTCAGTTGTTAATCTGAGCAAGGGAGGTTGAAGACTGCTGCTGCAGGAAGTGCACAGAGTCGAAAGGATTCAACACTTGAGAAGTTGTTGAACTTCGAGTGCGAGAAGTACGCATAAATCCTTTGAAAGAGTCAGAGAATAAAAGCTCAGGAGGTTTAGCACCTTCGTGATATTGTTGAAAAGGAACACCGGAGAGTTTGATCGAAGAAGGGTCAAGCAGGATTTGCAGGCGCAAGCTTGGAGAATAAGTCTGAGAAGAAACACTTATCCATTTCCAAGAAATCCTCGAGGAGGAGGAATCAACGGTCAGGATTCGTCGAAGAAACCAGCAAAATCCCGTCAACTGTTAGATCTCGAGAAAGTTGCGCAGGATTTAAGCCTAGCGAGCAAGAGAAGGAGTCAGGGAGTCATCGGGACTTGACTCATCGGAAAATCGGAGTTTTCGTGGTCATGAAACCCTTGTAGAAAGGAATTGCGATCCGCGATTTCACGAAAGGATCTTAGCCGTTGATCGGTGAGATACGTGTCAAGAAGCAAGGGAGTCAGTGGAGCTCGGCTCATCGGAGGATCAAAACTTCCGGAGCCAGGAACTCTGTACATGAAGTCGTGATTAGCGATTTCCAGAGGAGATCAGAGTCGTTGATCATAGCGGGGACATGTGGCGTGAGATCCCGGGGAGTCGGGGTTCGGCATTTCTGGGTTCTCACATACAACGAAATCGCAGTAGGAGAAACTATTATTTTGCAAAACGTGACGGGTCCCACGGTCACACCATTTCAGTGGAGGACAAGTATCGGGAGGTCAACCCTTGTAGATAGACGACGATAGGTGGCATTGGTATATCGTGAGCTCGAAGGTTCGCGAATGGGAGTCGCAAAGACTTACGTCAAGGTTTGCGAGGTCGCGAGGGGCGAAATCTCAGTATCCACCGGTTGGTGTGTGGACCCACAGAACTAGTGGAAGACAGGTGGCATCGGGGATCGGGAATCAGGGATTCGCAAGAGCAGAGACTCACGAAAGCGTGAGTACCGATTTCCCGACGGGGTAATTCCCGATAAGGAGTAAGGAAAGCCATGGGTCAGTGACCATCGAGATTCGGGGATTGGCGAGACCCGATCCTACACTATCAGGACTCGTGATTTCGTGAGTTCCGATCTCCCGATAAGACAAGGGAGATCGTCGAAGAAGCATCCTGTGGGTGCAGAAGAGTCCCGACAAGGGATTTGAAGAGTGGTTCAGCTCTTCGGGCCAAGAAAAGAGAAGGTCCTGGTGACAGCGGACGTGCTAGGTGGCCGTCTGCGTCAGGAGACAACCCGTGCTCAACCCACAGGGGTGTGTCATTTCCCAGCTACGTGAAACCCTCCTGGAACCTACACATATGACGATTGGCCTCTTCTAGAAAAATGTTGCACCCCTTGAGAAAGTTGTTCTTCCTCCAAATCTCTCCAAGATGAAACCAAACACCACAATGAGCTCAAATGAAGACTTCAGATGAATCCTCCTCTTTGTCTAGCTAGGGTGGATATTGCACCATTGAAACTAAACTCAAATGGAAGGATTTTTCCAACCCCTAACAAAAACTTGGCTCAATAAGCACATCAACAAGAGCTCATAAAACATAATCCCAAAGAGAAGGGTTTCCCCTCTATTTATCCTCCCTTTGGACCTTATATATCTTTCCCGTGTTGACCAAATCAAACCCTTACTTTATTTTCCCTCCAATTCCAATTAAATATAATTATTTATTTTATTTAATGTCACTTTTAGGATTTTTTATTCTTTTAACCTAGTGACACCAAATAAACCTCCTTGACTCCCTTTTTCTTATTGACTATAGCCTATGGGAGTCATATAGGTTATTGAGTCATCCTCCGTCAATTGGAAGGGGACATTACATACTCTCTAGAACATGAGTTTTTCTCTATTCCCTTACTAAACCTCATCAATGTTGTCTCCAATAACAAATATAAATTTATATCTCAACTCCTCAAACTATTTCAGTTCCACCTTCTTTCCTTTTGTCGATTTTCAAATTCTTCAAACACTCATAAAATGGATTCCCTTATGCTCCACATTTGAAGTGTGCTACACTAAATCTTGCTCCTCTTCCTTTAGGAGTTCCTAGCAACACTTGTGTTGATCTTTTCTCCTTTTATTACACTGATTTGTTCTCTTTGAGACATGTTTTTTCCTCTACCTCTTATTCCTTTGCCTCAAAAACTCTATTGTTTTTATGACAACTTCTCTTCAATGTTCAAGGTAAGTTGTTATGCCTTTGCAACAAACCAAATTCTCACCATGCTATCTCATCTTGGATAGCATATCTAAGGCCATTAATGTATCTTGAAACAACCTCATCACTTTGTCCAAATCTAATTGACAATTAATAAAACTCCAACCCACGTTGTCCATTTCTTGTAGTGAGAGTCACAATACATTTCATAGCCAACCAGACACCTCCATCCAAACAAATACTCCTTTGTCAACTTCCTCTAAATAAAAATATGAATATGAATATGAACCAAATAATTGAACTCTACCACCCAAAATATACCACTAACAAAGGAAAGATAAGAATAAGAAGAATCAACAACCATTGTCACCCGCTTCCATTTCTAATAAAACCTCTTCCACTAAAATGTAGGAGAGTGGAAGAAAACATTTCCCACTACAGAATGTGTCCCAACCAAAGACAACAAGAAGAAAGTGTTGAAAAAAAAGTAATAGAAACTGTTGGTGTGCCACTTTGCCTTAATCATCATAACATCACTCTCAATGGGAATAATTCTACCCTCTAAGAGGAGGATTGGATAGGGTGTATTACTTTTAATTTTAAGATTATAACCCATAAAATATTTCTCAATTTTCTTGATTTTCCTCCAAGTTCTCTAAAAATGTTCCAACCCCAAACTTCACAACCATATAAGATAACTAGAATAACAATTTATCAAATAACACTTTCTTTTTTAGCTTAGAACAAAATATATGCAACTTTACAATTATTCTCAATACATTTATGCTATAATATTAAAAAAAAAATCTAAAAACGAAATTTGAGATTGTAATTATATTATCCAACAATTCTAGAGCAATTAATTCGTATGATATCCAAAATTGTTGAAAACCCATAAACAGACACAACTTCATTATGCGAAAAAATGTTTACCAAGCAAATTTGTAGACAAAATTCAAATATAGGCACAAAAAATAGCAATAAAAACAATAATTTCTAACTATGAGGTGAAACGTTTGAGTGGAGATCCACCTCCAAGAATTTTGATGTTGAACTTGCGAAATGCACAAGAGAATTCACCATGAATGCATGCATGGAGCATACTAAGATTGAGATTGCTATTATGAATGGAATGGAGAAATATAGGACAAAAACTGAAGTTAAGTCTATATATGTTATATTGGAGAAAGTCTATTACTTTCACTAATCACGGTAAAAAGGAAAAGATGACCAATAGTGGCTAGTTGAGTTGATAAAAATAGGGTGTTATGATCGCCCTCACCAAGGTTTAAATCTCTCCAATGATGTTTGTGCTTGTGTGTGTGCTTGTGATATCACTTGAGGACAAGTATAAGTCGTGGACATGTTTAACCATTCACAACTCTCTGACTACACAAAATATTTGATTTGAATGTTGTAAGCTAAATACAATAATCATAAACTCTCTTAGATTGGGAAAGAGAAAATTTACCACATCAAAAATTTCTAAAAAACACCAAAAAATATTTTTATCGACTAGAATTAATATGCCATCATGTATGCCATTATTTTCATCCACAGTCATACCACTACCCAAAGAGGGGGGTGTTAATGAGATTGTAAATACACATGACAATCAATTATGAAAATGCAAACTAGAAGAATCATTTGAAAGGTCTTATTTTCAATTTTTGTAGTGTATATATTTCTATCGATATTGATGCCAATGATATGAGGTGATCATAAGGATTAACCAAAAATCCAACATCAATACATCAAGGTAAAGTGACTACATTGGATGAGAATATTTGTGCTAGTGCACATCGTATTAGTACCTGTTATAGGTACTAGTATCGCTCAGACACTCTCTAAAGGAAAATTCTAACCTTACTTCAAGGGGAATACCTAAGGATACTATCAAGTGAATCACTACGTTTCACTTATGTGATTCACTCCACTCTTAAGTCTAGGAAAACCAATCCAAGGGGGGAATATCGGGTGGTCGAGTTAATTCCTATCGTTGTAATTTGGATATAAGTGACAACAAGGACTAGACACAATACCAAAGAGAACACTCCTAGAAAATATAAGTTATCAATGGGAAAATCAACCCTTTGGGGGATGCCAAATCCCCAAATCCTTGCTAGCGAAGGTGCAAGAGATAGTTATGGTAATATGCTCGCAATTTTCACCTAAGGTGCAAGTACCTCATGAAGACAGGAACCCTCCCTAGGATACAAAACAACAATTATGCATATGCCTCAGGTACCACATGTATTTCACACCTGTAATCACCTTTGTAGATGTCCTAGGAATGGCCACTATGGATACCACTTCACAATCGAAGACTAAGCGGAACAGTCATAGGTCAATATCACACATACAAATAGGGAAACTAAGCTCAAAATTTTGTGAAGCAATGTCACCCAAGGGGCCTTGCACTTTTGAAATCCTCGTACACATAGTAGTCCACAGAGACTAGAACAATTGGAGAGGGGATATCACCCCACTTTTCCTAAGTGTAACCTCATGTTTAACTCATGTGTGAGAGGAGATTTCCCGATGAGCACTCCTTTCTACTAATGGAATTTTCACTCTCTAGTGACTTCTAGTTTTGGTTTTATGACCTTGGAGAATTTCCTTTCCAACCTACACCAAGTCCCTAAATCTTATTCTAATGTTGGTTTGATAGAAATGAAAAAGATCTAATTAATTTTAGAATAGTGTTTATTTAAGGGCTATTGATACTTAGGGTTTGATTCTAGGCATATGGATCAAAGATAAACAAGAGAGGATAATTACCACTATTCAAAAACAAATGATTGTTTTCTTAAAATATTCAATGAGCCATTAACCAATGAAATGCAAAGTATAACATTGCAACATTTAATTTATTTTACATTTGCAAGAACATTTCAATTATGAACCAATTATCACAAACAAACGATGGCAACCAATTGTAAAAAGAATATCCAATGCACAAGCTACTAAGTAAAGTTCAATGCATTACACCTAAGGTCAAATACATACAACCAACAATATTCATTAAGTAAACTGTCAAAACTTTTCTATGCCAAGTGTGAAACGTTATCAAGTCTCCATGAGATGATTTGAGCACAAATTTAGGCTAACCAAATGTTATTCCTTTAACAAAGTAATTATGCCATGAACCACATAAAAAGATGCTACAATAATGAATGCACAGTGAGGGTCAACCAAAGATAAAATGTCATCGCTTTTTATTATACAAGAGATTTGTCACTATTCAAACTTCATTTGTCTCAATACATACAGTTCAATGCTATGAAAATATGGCAAATCAACCTTCTACAAAAAAGAAACGGGAAACGATGCATAGGTTAACAAGTGATTGACAGTTATTTTAAGATTGGTAAAGAAGTGGTATCACAACTGAGCAACACCCATGTCAAAATTCAGTTCCAAGTTTATAAACCAAAATAGAAGACTTTTTAAATAAGTTTAAAGGTCAAGTAATTTTGTACTCATTTCACAATCAAACCGTAGCATTAGGGTTCTAGTGTTAAACTTGTTTAGATTCAGATTTGGTTTATTATATCAATGATCACATTGCAGTTATCATAAGTGTATGACAAACAAGGACGAGATCATCAAAGAGTAACATCAATAGAAATTTAAATTTGAAAAGTAAATGTGTATGGCATTAACCAATTTTCCCAGTTATATTACCCACATTCATTTACTTATTCATTTATTGTGGGCACCATTTGTAAATGATATTCAAAAAAGAACTAGAATATAACACAGATCATAACTGAAAGCCTGATTGTGCTAGGTTATTTCCCCCTTGAATTTCATAAAGAACTTATGGAACAATATGGATCATTACCTCATGGTTTGAAATATTTTGGATTGAGCAGATAGGTAACCAAACAATAATGCAAGAATACCATCAAATAATGCCTTGAAAGGCAAATTTAAGAAACTACTTACTCACTGGTGTAATCTATAAATATTTGACAATGAAGAGCAAGGGATTCACCAACCAAAGACAGGAATTATTTAGGTAAGTATGAGGTCGTTGGAGATGTTTGGGGAAATTTACCCCCTCTCACCTAGGCGTAGTTAAAGGAGATCATGTCTCATGGTTCGCACCAAAGAAAATGATCTCGAAGATGATTATCAAAATTCTATATAGACAATATCCCCTCATATGCCTCCCCCCTCATCAAAACTTAGTCCATTTCACATTGATTAGCATGATTTATCCAATGATGGTGGTTCAACACACATGAGTTACACTAGTCATTGTTTCATATAAAGTGTTACATTTAATGCATTAGGCATTTATGTGAGGATCATGGGTTAAATTTAGATAATGGATCATGATTTATTGGAAGTTATGCTCTTTTTCCTTGTTTCACCTTGGTAGTTGTTAGTCCTTAACCTTGTTTTTGACTGATTGGGTGTCCCTAGTCCCTGTCCTACCCATTTTCCACGATTTTTTGTTAAACTTTGTTTTCCTTCTTGGCTTGAAAGCTTATTTTTCAATATTTTTATGCACATTTTAAATGATTTTGAAGTTTCTAAAGATTAGGATATGATATGAAAATTTTATGTCACATCATTTGTCCTTTCCTCATTTGAAATTCCATTTTTTTTCAAAGTGGATTGGGCGCTGCAAGAATAGCACTATTCTTGTAGTGCCAGGAATAATCATTGTTTTGATATGTGTATTAGAGGATATACACATATCTTTATGATCTATTTCAGGGTGTTATTCTTATGATGACAGTTAAATTCGGAGGATTGAGCTATACTTGCCACCTCGACATCAAATCAACATGCCCAATTATCATTGCATATCAATGAAATTGTTATCTGCCTATTTTAGTATGTATTTTATTCTACGCATGTTTTGTAGGTAAAGGGATAACTTTCAATTTTCAACATCCCTCGAAAGTTGGAGATTAAACCCTCGACCTTATCAGAATTTTCTGTAGGATTGTATCACTGATATGGTGCCCAAAAAGAGTGGCCAGATAACCATATTGGAGCCTGAAGGTACAGAATTTCTCGAAGCATTTCCTCAGATGGCCCAAAAATTCAAGGATGTTGGTTGGTTCGAATTCTTCTCAATGTTCCAGGGTCATGATGAACAGATCTCTATGAAATTTGCACAGAATTTTGATGGTTTCGAATCTGTGGTTGGAAAACTTTTGATGCACGTGACAGAGCATTCCATTGCTAAAGCTTGTAGGTCACTAGTATATGGGGAAAGATGGTGGAAGAAGGAAAATGTAGACATCGAGTTTGTAAATGATTTTTTAATTCCAGAAAAGAAAAACCCTAATTGGAGCCAAGTTATCCCACACAGCTGGGTGAGGAAATAATGGCACATTGCCCTATTGATTATCCACAGGTAAATTACATGTGAAGGAATATTTTATTTGGTCCATCTCTATAATATTAGACTGTTGATCCATGTAAATGGTGATTACCCTCTTAACCTACCTTATTTCTTATTAAAAAAATTATACAATATGTCTAAGAGGATCGAGTCACATCCTACCACAGTAAAAAATGGTATTTTCAATCAAGGGTTGATTGGAACATTAGTAGTATTTTCCTTAAATGAAGTTCATAGATCTTGGGACTGGTTAATCCAATCATTAAAACCTAATATACAAGCAACTAAGTCTAAAATTTTCAAGGAGAAGAAACCTATAAAATAAAAATAGACCTTTCAAGCCACTGAAGTTTTGATGAAATAAAATTCCCCTGCAGCTAAGGTAACTCATGCTAGAAAGAGAAAATTACAAACCCAGCAAGCTATTGGTGATTTTCCTATCGTTAAAGTTAATGAGAAAGGCACTACCAGTCGAAGTAAGAAACTTAAAATGGATAAAGAGGTTGACATCCATCTTGATCCACATATAAAAAGGTAATTTGATGAACATGAATATTACATCACAAGTCCAATTCAAACTCTAGCCAAACAGAAGCAACAACCTATAGGAAAGAAGACTGCAAAAGGCAAGAAACGGAGTAACAAGAAAACACATGTACCTAAATGTCCTAGAAGAAATTCTACCAAAGCTGTCAATAAATTTAGACTGAATTCAAAATCCATGTTTCATCCTTCCATCAAGAAGGAGAACCTCATAATCAGAGAAGACAATTCAGAGGATTCTAAGAAGGAGATCAAAAAACAAGTTGTGGCATCTTCTTTACAAGGGACAGAGGAGGAATCTGAGGAACAAAAGAGAAAATGAGAAAAGGGAAAGTAGATTGTACAGTACTCTAGAAGACCTATGACCAGAGAAACTACAAAGTCAGCTTCAGTATCTGAATCTATATTTAAAGGCACATATGTAGTTAATGATGAGAGAAATTATCTTTTCCCAGAACTAGACCAGCTGCAAGACCTTCCAGAAACCAGAGATTATGACAGCACTGAAGAAGAAGACCTTAGTTCTGGGCTATCTTCAAAATATGTAATCAAACTAAGAAAACCCCAAGCTTTTATAGATTTGAACTTACTTTCACCAGTAGATGAATATCTAGAATTCAAAGTGGAAGCAAGGAAGGAAAAAGACAGAGTAAAGGAGCTGCAGAGTATGATTAAGCAATTGAAGAAAGAAAAATCCTTTTTTGAGCAATGGAATGCTAAACAACAAGAAAATATACAAGATTTCAAAAGGAAGAGGAAAGAGAAGAAGGAATTGCTTAAAGAGGTAAGGGAATCTAGTATAAGATTATATTGGCATAATTTTGTGCTAACAACTAAGCTCAATCAGAGAAACCCGGGGCTACTACAGTCATCATACCATGACAATTCAAGGAGAGTCTGCCTCAGTTTTGATTGTTCGATGTTATTACTCAGAAAGTAAAGATGATCAGTTTGGTTCATAGTGCTTGGTTCAAATGGAACTTTTTGGTATCTCAGATGAATCAACTCAGCAAAATAGTATTCCTAATTTTGTGGGATTTTCCATTTTTATAAAATTGTTTCCTAATCTATATTCGGATTGGTTGTTGAGCCTACTACAATATAGGAATTAGAAGTGCTCATATGAGCTTTATTCTCCTAGGTAATAATCATTGACATGATCCTATTGTAAAACTGTAAACTAGAAAATAGGATCTACAAGAATACTCTGTGCTTTAAAAAGACACAAGAAAGATTGTATAGAGGTTGATTAGTTGGGGCATTCAAGGACCTTTTTTGTTAAAAAAAACTCTACTGTAAGACAACACTATATTCCATATTGGTACTAAATGGAAAAGGCATGTTGATGGTCAGATCTTCTTTCATATATTTATCTGTTTCTTTTCTTACTTGAATTCATTTATTATGTTGCAATGCATATGATTTCTTGATTTTGGCTGACATGGTGAACATTTTATTGTTTTTGTTCATAATCAATATTGTTTTCAAGTACATGTTCTTGTTTCTTGATGATATTTTGAAATAATAAATCCATGTGTGAGTTGACAAACTAGATACTCACATACCTTCCTTTCTTTATTTACCTTACTATCTGATCTGTTAAAGTGACTACCATTTACTAAACCAGTGGGATGTTTACTTACTTTTACATTGAGTTATATGTTTATTTTGAATCCCTTAACCATCTTTCAACCATTTTCTAAAAACCTATTTAGAAAACCCCTAAAAAATACCATTGCAATAACCTGATGATGCCCTGCCCGCAAGGGTGTAGACGGATTAGCAAGTGTCGTGTAAATGGAAGGAAATTTGTAAAATGAGGTCTTATGTTTGATTCTCACCCGGATTTACTCGTGTGTCATTCTTGCAGGCTGGGTGGTTGCACCTGGGGTTATAGTGGTATCTGACGGGGATCGACCCCGTGTCACGCAAGTACGAGAACCGCCAGTTGTTGATTCCCCCAGTATAATAAAAAAAAAACTGATGATGCCCTAGATTGCCCTCTCACAATCAATTGAAACTTTAGGGACTAACATATTTTGGCGTCGTTGTCGGGGACGAAGGAATGAAGATATTTTACCTATGAGAATGACAAGATCATATCTAAATCTTGATGGTGGACAAGAATTTGGACAATTACATGAGACTGTGTAACTTTCACCTGGCGACTCCTCTATATTAATTCTGGATCCTAAAAGAGAATCAAAATGGCTTAAAACTCCTCCAACTTCCTCATCCTCTACAAAGAAACAAGTGACCAGAAAAAACCTAGATCCTAAGAATGTTGTAGCAGTGTCAAATCCTGAAAAGCTATTGAGAAAATCTAAAAACACTCTTGGACAATCCTCTCTTTCAAAAGGAAAATTGTCTTCTACAAGTACTCAAGGACAATCTTCTGAAACTATCAACATCTTTCCAATTGAATAAGTTATTCATGAGAGTGAAACAAAGCCTATTGTTGAACCTTTAGTTGTTTATTTCCCTTAACTATCTCAGAATTGAATTTAGATCAATGGAAATTGTTTGTTGAGCTCATTGAAGAAGAACAAACAAATACCTTATCTGTAGCTGAAACTTTGAGAGACTTTCCCAAAGATATTAAAAGTGAACCAGATACACTCTCATCATCACCTCAATTCAGTTCTTCCAAAGAGAATAAACCACATTGTTATTCCTTTGAAAATCCTCTTTTTCCTAGAACCTTCAACCTACTTTGGTTCAGACAAGAAACCTCTGATTTATTTAGTTGAATATCAAAAAATTATATCAGCTCAATTAAGTTGCTCCACCCAAGGAACTATGTCTCTTTCTATATTGCCATTTCTTCTCACTCCTACAGTTCAAACACCCACTATGGTAAATATGGTTGTGAATAGGATAGATGCAATTATTGCAGCCAGATATGCACCATTAAATTTACCACAAGTCATGTATGCCTTCCCACCTAATGATTATATGAAGTATTTTCCAAGATTCAATGGAGAGGGAGAAGTCACTACTGAAGAACAGTTAAACTCTTTCTACAGTTTTGGAGATAATTTTAATGTGGAGCATGCACATGTTTGGATGAGACTTTTTGTGTAGAGTTTAGATGGAGAGGCAAGGAAATGGCTTAGAATCCTTCCTCCCAATTCAATTGTTGATATTAATGAATTGGATGATACATTTTTAAGACACTAGGGAGATAATAAAGACTACTTGTACTACATCACTGAGTTTGGTGATTTGAAAAGAAAAAAAGGGGAATCTATATCGAATTTTACTAAAAGATTTAATAAAATGTATAGTAAAATCCAAATGAAATCAAACCCACAGAAACATCAACCAAAATTACTTTTTCCAATGCCCTTGATGTTGAGCTTTCTCTGTTGTTGAGAGAAAGAAGGTCTACTACTCTAAGTCTGATGCAAGAAGTAGCCATTGAAGTAGAATCTAACATACTAGCAACAAAGAAACTGAAGTCTAGGGKTGATAGAGACAAGAAAAAACTAAGAAAATAACTCCCTTCTTCTTCTCATACAACATTTGATTCTAAGATGGATGAAATGGCCAAAATGTTGAAAACCTTGACATCTGAAATGGCCAGGCTGAAGATGGAAACAAAACAACCTAGCAGACCTACACAAGAAGGTGGATACATAAATCCTAACCAGTTTAGGAGGCCTAACAATGTCCCTCAAATCTTGCCTAGAGAAAGGAGAAATCAAGAAGATAGGAAAGTTTTGCCTCCTTTTCAAAATAATGTAGTGGAGGAATTTGAAGAAATTGATGACACTGAAGACGATCTTACAGTGTGTTTAAATGATACAAAATTACCTCCCACTCATTTGACACAACAATATTATGAATATGCTCTTATACTAAATCAGTTTGAGGAAGAGGATGTTGATGAAATTATCCAGAAAGAACCTAAAAGGGAAAAATATGATCTTAGGTCCAGATCAAATACACCAAAGGTGGATATACCTATTCCAACCAAAAAGACTAATGTTCCAGTTAAATTAGGGGTCAGTAAAGAAATTTCAGGGGTTAAAACTGATCAGCAACCAAAGAAACATGTCAAAGTTAGCATTACAGAGGTGAAGAAATTGAGAAGCTTGTTTCTTCTTTCAGTTTGGAAAACAAAATTAATAAAATTAAAATCTCCATACCTCTGGTAGAATTGATGAAAATTGATCCTTTTAGAAAATATTTTCTCAAAGCATTGCAGCCTCCTTCTCATGTTAATTTTTCATATACTATAAATCTTGAAGATGAAAACCCTGCGATAACCATTGGACCTCATATTGAAGACAGGTATGATGCTTCTCCTCCCTTCTACATATCTTTGAACATTCATGACAAAATATTGCATAATTGTTTAATGGATTTAGCAGCTTCACACAATTTCATGCCAAAAGTGGTAATGGATGAATTAGGCTTAGATATTATTAAGCCTTATCTAGACCTATATTCATTTGACTCCAGGAAAGTAAAATGTTTGGGAGTCATTAAAGACATGGTTGTTACTTTATCTCAATTACCTATGAAAAGTGTGGTGTTGGATGTAATTGTGGCTGACATACCTCCTAAATTTGGGATTCTTTTGTCAATATCATGGGCTAAAAAAGTAGGAGGCACACTACAAATGGATCTCAGTTATGCTAACATTGGAGACTGTACAGGGAAGTGAGGTTGGCTTACCTGGTAAGTGATCATGAAAATCCTCGTAATCATCCCATATATGTTGTAGAAGATTAACTTGGTTCTTCTATTTTTCATATTAGTGACCAGATAGTTGAAACAACAATCAAAACAATCATACCTACAATTGAAGAAAATGCAAAAAACCTAGTGTGGAAAATGTTATTTGATGGGGTTTGTTCAAAAGAAGGCTCTGGAGTTGGGATTGTTTTTATTTCTCCTACCAAAGAAGTTATTCATCTGTCATACAAACTGGAATTTAATACAACCAACAACATCAGTGAATATGAAGCTCTGTTGTTATGATTGAAAGTTTCTAAAAAAATGGGCATAGATAAAATTTATGTTTTTGGAGATTCAAAGATTATCATCCATCAGATCAAAAATATGTATCAGACCAAACAGCAAAGGTTAAAGTAGTATAGAAATGAAGTGTGGGACTATGTTGATAATTTCTTTTCGGCCTTCAATATCACTTTTGTACACATAAATTTGAATCATCATGCAGATTCTTTAGCACTTGCAGCCAGTAATTTCAAAACTCCGATCTTTCCCAATTTAAGATTTGAGATTGAGGTGAGACACAAACCCTCAATACTAGATAACATAAAAAAATTGAAAAGTTTTTAAAGATGACCAGGAAATTCAAATGTTCTTGGAGACCATTGATGATTTTTCTAATATCTCAATAGATCAAGATAATGAAAATGATGATGTGGAAGTTCATGTTGCAAATGTCCTTCAAGACAATATTGTTGGTAAAAAAATCATTGAGTTGAAAACAAATCATCTGCCAAAGGGCCTAGTTCCACTTGAGAGGTTATTTGACCATAATGATGTTTCAAGAAAATATGTTATTCAAACATAGGAGGTTGAAGTGGTAGGTTGTGATATCAGTCCAAATTCAAATCCCAGGATGGTGAATTTATCCAGAAAATTGCCAGAAAAACAGAGAGACAGGTATGTCAATTTGATAAAACAATTTTCAGATGTTTTTGTCTGGTCTTATGAAGACCTGAAGGTTTTCTATACAGAGATTATGCACCACACGATTACTTTAAAGACTAGATCCAAACCTTTTAATTAGAAATATAGAGAATTCAATCCTTTGTTGCCTCCTATAATTGAAAAAGAATTGAAAAGGTTGTTGGATGCTAAAATTATAGTACCATTGAGATACTCAAAATGGGTAGCTAATTTAGTACCTGTCAGGAAAAGGAATGGAGAGATAAGGATTTGTGTAGACTTAATAAATCCGAACAGATGTTCTCTAAAGGACAATTATCCATTACCTAAAATGGATCATATTCTACAAAGAGTAGTAGGGGCAAAAAGAATCTCTATACTTGATGGTTATTCAGGGTATAATCAAATATCAATGATGGAAGAAGATAAGAAGAAAACAACTTTTACCACTCCCTAGGGAACTTTCATGTATGAAAATATGCCTTTTGGATTAATGAATGCAGGAGCAACATTTCAAAGAGCTATGGATATTGCATTTGTTGGTGAGAAAGACAGATTTATGGTTATTTATCTTGATGATATTACTGTTTTTTCAACCTTTGATGATGAACACTTGCATCATTTGAAACAGACATTTGAAAAATGCAGGAGGTATGGTATATCATTAAACCCTAAAAAGTCTCATTTTGCCATGGAAGAAGGAAAACTTTTAGGACATATTGTTTCACCAGAAGGAATCAAGATAGATCCTGAAAGAGTAAAGGCCATTCAACAGATAGACATTCCAAGAAATAAGAAGTATATCCAATCTTTCATAGGTAAAATCAATTTCTTAAGAAGATTTATACCAAATTTTGCATAAATTATTAAGTATATCACTCATATGTTGAAGAAGGATGCAGAAATAAAATGGATACCAAAAGAAAAAGAATCTTTTGAAAAGATTAAGAAGGCTCTAATCTAGGCATATGTCCTCATCATCCCTAATTACTCTAAGGAGTTTTTAATTTTTTCATTTGCCTCTAAAGACACTATAGTTGATGTTCTCTTACAAAAAAATGACCAAGGGTATGAGAAACCTATCTCTTTCTTCAGCAAGACTCTCCGGGATTCTGAACTAAAATATGATATTATGGAAAAACAAGAATATTCTCTGGTGAAGGCTTTCAAATATTTCAGGGTATATGTCCTACAATATGAGATTATTGCATATGTTCCAAGTAGTGCAATTAAAGAAATTTTGGTCCAACCTGATTGTGAAGGAAAGAGGGGGAAGTGGATAACTAAAATTCTGGAATACAACTTGAATATAAAGACCACTTAGTTAATAAAAGGACAAGTCCTTGCCAAATTGATGATAGAGTCAAATTGCAAAGCAATTGGATTATATCATTTATCTAGAAAATCACAGAATTCATCATTTCAGATTGAGGAAACTAGCTCATAGGTAAGCAGAAAATATTTTTCCTCGCCATGGTACAAAGATATTATCTTTTATCTGCTAAATCTGCAGTCTCCTCCTGATTTAGATAAATCCAATTTCAGATCACTTAAATTGAAATCAATGAAATATTGCATTATTGATCAAATCTTGTTTTGGAAAGATCCTAATGGAATTATGTCAAGGTGTGTTGATGAAGAGAAAGCAAAATAGATTTTCTATGATTTACACCAGGGTGTTTGTGGGGGACATCACTATTAGAAAGCCACTTCTTTCAAAATTTTAAGAGCAGGCTAATATTGGCCTGTATTGTTTTCTGACATATTTACTCAGGTAAGGGCATGTGAACCATGTCAAAAGTTTGCAGGAAAATAGAAACTTATGTCTCTACCTTTAAAACCCATCATAGCTCATGGACCTTTTCAACATTGGGGCCTATACTTCATTGGAGAAATCCATCCTCCCTCGTCTGGACAACATAAATGGATACTCAAAGCCACAGATTACTTTACCAAGTGGATTGAAGCAATCCCAAATTGAAATGGAACAGACAAGGTAATCATGGATTTTCTTGAAGGGCGTATTTTTTCTAGATTTGGTTGTTCTAATAAGTTGGTTACTGACAATCCTCAAGATTTCAAATCAAATTCAATGGTTGATGTTTGCAATAAATATAACATCAAATTGGCCCATTCCACTCCTTACTATCCACAAGGCAATGGGTTGGCCGAATCATCCAATAAAATCTTGTTGGCAGCAAGATGCCTACACAAGGTCTATGAATTTTTATTACTCATCATGAGCATGTCACTAAACGACAGTTGTAAATCATCACTTTTTACCTATCGTCTTTTCAAAATTTGTTTTCATGACTGTAAGCATGAAAACTTGCAACAGGGATTACCATTATGTTTTTAAAGACAAATTGCTCTTATGATTTATTATAGAATTGTGACTTTTTGCTATGAGCATGTTTCTCTCCTTGTTTTTGATCCTTTTGGTTCTAAGTATGCCTAAGAGAAAGCATTGGTTGCATGAATGAAAGACCCCCACCATTTCGATTTTCATTGATTTTAGTTTGATTTTAAATCATTTTTCTTTCATGAAAACTTTGGCTATTCAATGCGGCAAACTCAACCAACTTTGCAATCAAAATATGATGTGCACACTTAGGTTTTCAGAGTACTTTGGTCCTAGCATACCAAGGTAGCATACGACATGCAAGATTGTCATTACATCTTAACATGGTGTCGGGTTCCACAAACTCTTCACACGCGTTTTGATTGAATACTTTGCCCACCGTTTGAATCATCACAGCTTGCATTGATAAGGCTCAGGGCTATGGCTTTGTTGCATTTTTGCAAACCCTACCTGTGTGTTGTGCATTAATTACCCATCCATTCGGCATGGCTCCAATGGTAAGGGTCAAACCGAACGACGTCCAAACCCTACTCTCATATGATAATGCTAGAGAAGCTTTGGAAAGGAATGGTTGGCATATTTTCATCGAAAAGTTTAAGAGTTTTAATCTTCAGGTCTCCCAAGATTTTTCCTTAACCTTTGATCTCTGTAGGGAAAAAATCGGTGATGTGCAATTGGAAGTAACTGAAGAGTTCTTAAGTTAACCCTATAATTTCCTGCCAGAGACACATTTTTGCGAGAACTATTCTGAGAAAACGGTTTTGAATTAGATCAAACCCTTGAAAACCCAGAACCAAAATGAGCCCTTTTACCTTCATAGAGCAGTTTCCCCAGAAATTGGATCGTTCCAGAGATATAGCTCGTCCTTTAGAGGTCAAATTTCATATTTTATTTGTGGTTGAGGTGAGCGTTTTGGTCTATTTGCAAGTGTTGAAACGTTTGTTACCTCTCTGGGCCGGTGCCTTAGCATCCCACAGCACCCCTCTCACCCGTCCATCCATGTGTCTCAGCCTCCTACTGTGAACCCTTGATCAATCTGAAGGATATTCAACCAGTCTGTCAGCAAGTTATACATCTACAGGACATGTGATATTTAAAAAAACATAGAAGCAGCTACAACCATCATGATTCGATTTGATTTCATGATCAGAGGTATGATTTTGTTTATTTTTTAGCATGATTTTGTCACTCTTAAGTTAGCATATTCGATTTGATTGAATAAACTATTTTTTTTATTAAGATTAGTTTGTTTTTTTTATTTAATAAAATATGATTGCATTGGCTATTATAACTAGCTACAGATTCTATATGCAGTTAAGAGAAATTCGAATTGATTGTTTTGATAATTGAAAACACGTCTGAAATCTTCTCATTTTCATTTGTTTTCATGATGATTAAGGAGCCCACAATTTCCAAGGAGATATGAGGCACTTTTCTTAGATCTCCCAGCCATATCAACTGTGTATTTTGAGTAAACAGATTAGACTATTGGTATTTTTTGATATTTAGTGAAATCAGGGTGGTTGCATCCCCCATATTTTTGAAACAAATTTGATCTTATCAATAGGAAACAGTTATGTTTCCTGAAACCTATATAAACTTATTATTTTGTAAACAATTGATCATATGAGCCTGGAGCAAGAGTATGGGCGTTTTTATCACAGACTTGAATGAAATATGATATGTGTTACAGCTTTAGATTTTCTGTATGATGTTGTCATTCAAGTCATGTTTATTTCAATTTCGATAATAGATTATGATTGCTTTTGTTGACATAGTTTATTACGAGTTAATATCATTTAATTTATACATGTTGTCCATATTTCCTGTTTCAGAATGAAACACACAGGGATTATCTATCCAACTTGAATTAGTAGATTCATCTCTAGTTTATGTTGAATGTCTGCATGCAAATTCTTACCGAAAGATTTATCTCGTCGTAGCAATTTGCAAAACATATGATCACTGTAATTGTATCTATTCAATGTTATGTTGTTATAATTCAATCTCCAGCATTATCGCTCCTCATTTATTAGGAGCAGTCCCAGCATCTGTAGCAGGCTTACTTCGTCAGATCAAAGTGGTTGGATATTCAACAGCGAACAGACATTGGATGCAAATAATAGGTCAGCTTGTTGCTTGATTTCGTCATCTTGTTAAATGTAAAAGTTTTCTCTATATAAAACATTTTCTACTATCTAGCATGTCATGTTTAATTAGGCAGTTTTATGTTTGATTTCATGAGTGTTTATATCTAAGGAAATAAATTCAAAAATAAACAGTATTTTATTTTTCTTTATTACTTTCAACAGAAGAATCATTAAATGTTGGATTTTCTATGAGTTTAGATTAAAACTCATTATTTGTATATATTGTACATATAATAACTAGAATTATTTTACAAGTATTAGTTAGTTAAACTGTAGATATATATTATATGTATGTATATTTTTAGCGATTGTTATTTATTAGATCATTGTTTTTCCTTTAGTTATTTTTTTGCTTTCTTTGGGAGTTAGATCGGCTAACGGAGCCACAAAACCCATCAGGGTGAGTTAATCCAAATGGCTTGGGTTAATTAGACAACCCCGCACCAGACTCACTCTTCCAGTTGATGAGCAATCATTTTCACCCGTCAACAAATGGCCTAGAAGAAGGTCCGACTGACTAGTTGGCCTTGTAGGAGCCTTTATTTTAAATGTATTCAATTTTCCCATGGCTCCCCAAATCACTGTGTTGGAACATGCTTTCAACTTCTCATTACCCGATGTTCCCAACGAGACAGTCTCTCGCTTGTCCAAACTCACCTTTGATGGTGGAGGCAATACATATGCTAAACACCACCTTAAAAAGTTTTGGTGCAAATGCATCAAACATGACATCTCAGATTTAAGAGTTTTATGCAGACTATTCTCTTTTACTTTTAGAAGTTGGATTAAACATTGGTTTGAATCCTTTCTAGCATGTCACATTTTTGATTGGTTTCAATTTGTAGATGAATTTCTAGATGCTTTTGAAATTTATGATTTCGATCAATTATGTGAAGAATTTCATACTTCGCTAATCAACGGCGATTCATCTTCGGAAGACCTTTTGACAAGAGTCTATCATATCCTCTGTAAATTTAATCTCGATGACATGTCATTTGCATTAAATCTCTTCTATGATGCTTGCGTCCCTTCCATCCAGTCATATTCAATCACGAATGAAGAACCAATTGCAAATCCTATCACTCAACTGCAAGAACAATTTTCTTCGCAAGATGAGAAGAATCCTTCCGACAATGTTGAACAAGATAGGGAGGTAGAATCTATTGACTAGGTTCTTATTGACAACCAAATTGGTTTTTCCCCTGAATCATTGTATTTTCAGTCTTCGACCAGTATGGAAGAAGATTCGTTTCTAGCTCAAGGTGAATACCCTCATTCTTGTAACTCATGCTCTAATCAATATTTAAAATCAATCATTGAAGAACACTTAAGCGACAAAAATCATCTTGAATGTTCTAATACTCCTATGAAACTGATTAGAGAAGAAGATACGCAACTAGAAGAAGAAACTTTAAACCTTTGGCCTCAAAATGTACTTTATCTACAGGAAAGACTAGACATTTGTCAGATAAATTTTGAATTATCTATCACACAGAAGGAAAATCCAGATGATCATATTATGTTGAGAAATTCATCACCAAAACAGAGTAAGAGTTTTAAAGAAAGTAAAGAGAAATGTCTCGAGAATACCATTGTTAATTATCGTAGTTCAAGAGATTCTTTTCCTGCACTCATTTCTTATTCCTTTTATTTTTTATATCCCGATCTCTTCCTAGACTCTGTTGGACTTGACATCTTACCTACAACATCCTACTCTTTTCCGCCACAATCATATCCTTTCAATACGCTAAATTTTGGTGAAATAAATTCCAAACCTAACATTGATAAAGTTGGATTTGACGCTTGTTCACTTTCATCACTCATATGGGAAAAGGACATGTTGCGAGATGATTTTACACAGTTTATTGTTGAAAAATACAATGCACTATATCTTATGGAGATCAAACATTCTACATTTCATATTCGTTTTTTGATTAGCTCGAATCTTAATGTTTATGCTTCACATTTTGAAATGATCAATCTCATCAAAGAAAACATTCAAACCAATGATCTAATTGACGTCACGAATCCTCTTATGATGATTTCCCCATCGATATATTCGTTTCATCAAATTCATGGTTTGCATCCTCATTTTTGTGACAAAATCTTAGGATGGCTTGAATATTCATATATAAAAAAAATTCATAATAAAGATAAAGTTGTGCTTGCTTTCTTTTTACCTAAGTATCTTGGAAGTACGCATGACATATTTCTTTTAGATCCTCCATGTGAAGAAATTAATGAACACTTAGAGAATTGTCAGGAGGATGGGGCATTTCAGCCTTGGCTGATGGTTGTTTCATTTCCTCGTAATCTTGACAATTTTTTTAAACTTACTTACACTCACCCATGCCATTATGACCCTTATCACGACAAGATTGCACAATGGCTGGAGGATTCGTACAACAAGAATATTCAAGGGAATGGTAAGATCATGCTTACTTTGTTTTTAGATGATGATTATGAAGGTAAGTGTGGTATGTTTCTGTCATTTTTGATATATTACCATTCTTATTAGTAATGTTTGATTTTGTTTCCATTGCAGGATTGGAGTTACTCTGATGGCTACATTGGAAGCATGACTTCACGTAGTATTATGATTTGTTTATTAGTTAGGGTAGGGTTAGGAATAGGTTTCTTTCAGTTTTATTCCTCACTATTTCTCTTTGTGATAATGCAGTCATGAACGCAAGTGGGCGCACCACGAGAACCATAATACGACTGTTGTCAGGGAAGTCCGCTTGATCCTTTTCTCTTTGCTTTTCGTTGAATATTTATTTCAAAAAACGCAGTATCGTCATGAAAATTTTAATTGGAGAATAAAGAGATCTGAATCCTAAATTCAACCCTGACCCAAGGTACCACGAGTAGGACTGCTTTCACATCAAACAGGATTTTTCTATTTTCTTTCAGTCTCCCAAGAGATTTTTTCATAATGTTTTCAGATACACCTTTTGTATATATTTTTCTGTTTGGATTTCTTTGCTTTCAAATTTTTCTTCGTTGGTGTGTTTTGTTTTAGTTCATTGATCCTTTTGAGTCAAACATCCCTGTTTTACAGTCTAGCTCAAACAAAGAGAAACAGAATGCTTCATCTCAAAAATAGTTGTCAAAGGCTGTTGGAACATCTATTGTTGTCTTTCCCTGAAATTGTAGGTTGGTTAAAGGTGTCATTTTGTCTGAAAGTCGATTACTTGGTTTCAATCTGCACTTGAAAGTATTCATGAATATCTTTAAAAAGTCTTTTTACGTTGTCCCTTCTCTTTAAGAAAGCAACTCAACGACATCTCCTTGTCCTTGAAAATTAGTTCTATCAATGAACTTTTTTTTTAGATCTTGATGAAGGTTTGGTAGAAAAATTTAAAGGCCTGTGGAAATTTTAAGTTAAAAACCCAAAATTTTCAGCGTCACCCCGCTCTATTGAATATCTTTAAAACTATATCAGAATGTGAATAAATTCTCAGAGAGCTGTGGGAAGTGCTTGTAGACCCGCCAAGACACTGAACAGGTCTACTGGCAGCGGGTAAATGCATGCATGACACCAAAATAACTTCGTTGGGGTACTAAACAGGCCCGCTGGCAGCGAAACGATGTCAGGTAAAAGAAAATTCTCAGGTATAAATCTTGTGTTGGCCCTAAGCATCCTTCATTCTCATTTGAAATTTATTGGATAGGATACAGACGTTAGAGTGGGTTAATTGACATCCCTGTCGAGGCTATGAACGCCTGCTAGCAGTAGTGGCCCTGTCAACAGTATCAGAGACATTAACTTAAATGTCGTGTCTTTCTTTTGCCAAGTTGTCACCAGGTTTCATTCTTTCAAATGAAAGGTATCTGAGACTGGGTTGTGTCTTGTTCTTTTTAAAGATGTTCAAATAACCTTTCAGTGGTTCTTCGATTTGAAGATTTTCATATTTTTCTAACCTAAACTCGTTTGTGTAACAGAGATAACTGCTTCTCCCAGCGTGTCGCCATTGTTGGCAGCAAGCTGCCTACACAAGGTCTATGAAGTTTTATTACTCATCATGAGCATGTCACTAAACGACGGTTGTAAATCATCACTTTTTACCTATCGTCTTTTCAAACTTTGTTTTCATGACTGTAAGCATGAAAACTTGCGACAGGGATTACCATTATGTTTTTAAAGACAAATTGCTCTTATGATTTATTATAGAATTGTGACTTTTTTCTATGAGCATGTTTCTCTCCTTGTTTGTGATCCTTTTGGTTCTAAGTATGCTTAAGAGAAAGCATTGGTTGCATGAACGAAACACCCCCACCATTTCGATTTTCATTTATTTTAGTTTGATTTTAAATCATTTTTCTTTCATGAAACATTTGGCTATTCGATGCTACAAACTTACCCAACTTTGCAATCAAAATATGATGCATGCACTTAGGTTTTCATAGTACTTTGGTCCTAGCATACCAAGGTAGCATACGACATGCAAGATTGTCATTACATCTTAGCATGGTCTTGAGTTCCACAAACTCTTCACACGCGTTTTGATTGAATACTTTGCCCACCGTTAGAATCATCACAGCTTGTATTGATAAGGCTCAGGGCTATGGCTCTGTTGCATTTTTGCAAACCCTACCTGTGTGTTGTGTGTTAATTACCCGTTCATTCGGCATGGCTCTAGTGGTAAGGGTAAAACCAAATGGCGTCCAAACCCTGCTCTCATATGAAAATGCTAGGGAAGCTTTGGAAAGGAATGGTTGGCATATTTTTATCGAAAATTTTAAGGGTTTTAATCTTCAGGTTGCCCAAGAGTTTTCCTTAACCTTTGATGGCTATAGGGAAAAAATCGGTGATGTGCAATTGGAAGTAACTGAATAGTTCCTAAGTTAACCCCAAAATTGCCTACCAGAGACACGTTTTTGTGAGAACTATTCTGAGCAAACGGTTTTGAATTAGATCAAACCCTTGAAAACCTAGAACCAAAATGAGCCCTTTTACCTTCACCATGGGCAGTTTCCCCAGAAATTGGATCCTTCCAGAGATATAGCTCATCCTTTAGAGGTCAAATCTCAGATTTTCTTTGTGGTTGAGGTGAGCGTTTTGGTCTGTTTGCAAGTGTTGAAACGTTTGTTACCTCTCCAGGCTTGTGCCTTAGCATCCCACAGCACCCCTCTCACCTGTCCAGCCATGTGTCTCAGCCTCCTACTGTGAACCCTTGATCAATCTGAAGGATATTCAACCAGTCTGTCAGCAAGTTATATATCTACAGGACATGTGATATTTAAAAAAACATAGAAGCAGCTACAGCCATCATGATTCGATTTGATTTCATGATCAGAGGTATGATTTTGTTTATTTTTTAGCATGATTTTGTCACTCTTAAGTTATGATATTCAATTTGATTGAATAAACTATTTTTCTTATTAAGATTAGTTTGTTTTGTTTATTTAATAAAATATGATTGCATCGGCTATTATAACTAGCTACATATTCTGTATGCAGTTAAGAGAAATTCGAATTGATTGTTTTGATAATTGAAAACATATCTGAAATCTTCTCATTTTCATTTGTTTTCAGGATGATTAAGGAGCCCACTATTTCCAAGGAGATATGAGGCACTTTTTTGAGATCTCCCAGCCATATCAACTGTGTATTTTGAGTAAACAGATTAGACTTTTGGTAGTTTTTGATATTCAGTGAAATCAGGGTGGTTGCATCCCCCATATTTTTGAAACAAATTTGATCTTAGCAATAGGAAACAGTTATGTTTCCTGAAATCTATATAAACTTATTATTTTGTAAACAATTGATCATCTGAGCCTGGGGAAAGAGTATGGGCATTTTTATCACAGACTTGAATGAAATATGATATGTGTTATAGCTTTAGCTTTTCTGTATGATGTTGTCATTCAAGTCGTGTTTATTTCAATTTCGATAATAGATTATGATTGCTTTTGTCGACATAGTTTATTACGAGTTGATATCATTTAATTTATACATGTTGTCCATATTTCCTGTTTCAGAATGAAACACACAGTGATTATCTGTCCAACTTGAATTAGTAGATTCATCTCTAGTTTATGTTGAATGTCTGCATGCAAATTCTTACCAAAAGATTTATCTCGTCGTAGCAATTTGCAAAACATATGATCACTGTAATTGTATCTATTCAATGTTATGTTGTTATAATTCAATCTCCATCATTATCGCTCCTCATTTATTAGGAGCAGTCCCAGCATCTGTAGCAGGTTTACTTCGTCAGATCAAAGTGGTTGGATATTCAAAACCGAACAAACATTGGATGCAAATAACAGGTCAGTCTGTTGCTTGATTTCGTTAGCTTGTTAAATGTAAAAGGTTTCTCTATATAAAACATTTTCTACTATCTAGCATGTCCTATTTAATTAGGAAGTTTTATGTTTGATTTCATGAGTGTTTATATCTAAGGAAATAAATTCAAAAATAAACAGTATTTTATTTTTCTTTATTACTTTCAACGGAAGAATCATTAAATGTTGGATTTTCTATGATTTTAGATTAAAACTCATTATTTGTATATATTGTACATATAATAACTAGAATTATTTTACAAGTATTAGTTAGTTAAACTGTAGATATATATTAGATGTATGTATATTTTTAGCGATTGTTATTTATTAGATCATTGTTTTTCCTTTAGTTATTTTTTTTCTTTATTTAGGACTTAGATCGGCTAACAGAGCCACAAAACCCGTCAGGGTGAGTTAATCCAAACGACTTGGGTTAATTAGACAACCCCGGACCGGACTCACTCTTCCAGTTAACAAGCGGTCATTTTCGCCCGTTAACAAAGCCTCATAAGGATTATCAAAAAATTACTTACAGAAAAAAAAAAGGTCATGGGATTCCAAATTAAAATTTCCCCTATGGGCTGATCGGATCGGTAATAAGAAATCTATTGGAAATTCCCCTTTCCAAATGGTGTACGGAACAGAGGCTACCTTTCCAAATCAATTGGGTTTACCTGTTCTTAAATTTCTACAAGAGGAGTTAGAATAACCCAATGACATTCAAAGGAGAGTTTTCCAAATGATAGAGGTTCAACAGACTAGAGAAAAGTTGGATCAGAAAGTTGTTATTCATCAGAGAAAAGTCAAAGCAACGTTTGATAAAAAGACAAAGAAGGATATTTTCAAAGAGGGAGATCTTGTATTGAGATGGGATGCTAGAAGAGAGGACAAAGCTAAACATGGTAAGTTTGACAACTTATGGTATGGTTCTTTCAAAATAGTGAGGGTCATGAACAACAATACCTTTCTCTGACATAATTTGGATGATAGTGAGATTTTAGGAGGCCCAGTAAATGGGAGATTCCTGAAACATTATTTCCTTTAAAAGCAGTCAGAGAGTTCAGTTTGCATAGTACGATTTATTTTATTTCTTTTAGCTCAAATAAAGACTCCATATACCCAATGGAATTGTTTCTTTACAGTTTTGTGGTTTTGAATAAAGGATGAGAGAACAGGGAAATAAAGTGAATCAGAAGGATATGAAGGCATTGGTCAGCAGTTCTTAAAGCTTCATCATGAAGATTTATCCCCAGAAGGAGCTAGTGTTAGTCCTTAACCTTGTTTTTGACTGATTGGGTGTCCCTAGTCCCTGTCCTACCCATTTTCCATGATTTTTTGTTAAACTTTATTTTCCTTCTTGGCTTGAAAGCTTATTTTTCAATCTTTTTATGCACATTTTAAATGATTTTGAAGTTTTTAAATATTAGGATATGATATGAAAATTTTATGTCACATCATTTGTCCTTTCTTCATTTGAAATTTCAATTTTTTTCAAAGTGGAAAGGGCGTTGCAAGAATAGCGTTATTCTTGCAGTGCAGGGAATCATTGTTTTTCATGGGACACCCTACCCAGATCGTGTTCTAACGTTCAAAATAATTATTAGAGGATCTGCACATCTCTTTATGATCTATTTTAGGTTTCTATTCTTATGATGAGTGCTAAACTTAGAGGCTTGAGTTGTACTCGCCACCTCGACATCAAATCAACATGCCTGATTATCATTCCATATGAATGAAATAATTATCTGCCTATTTTAGTATGTTTGTTATTCTACACATGGTTCGCAGGTAAAGGGATAAATTTCAGTTTTCAATAGCCCTCGAAATTTGGAGATTAAACCCTTGACCTTCTCAGAATTTTCTGCAGGATTGTATCATTGATATGGTGCCCAAAAAGAGTGGCCAGATAACCATATTAGAGCCTGAAGGTACAGAATTGCTCGAAGCATTTCCTCAAATGGCCCAGAAATTCAAGGATGTTGGTTGGTTCAACTTATTTTCAACGTTCCAGGGTCATGACGAACATATATGTATGACATTTCCATAGAATTCTGATGGTTTCAAATATGTGGTTGGCAAACTTCTGATGCACGTGACAGAGCATTACATTGCTAAAGATTGCAGGTTACCAGTATATGGAAAAATATGGTGGAATAAAGAAAATGTAGTCATAGAGTTTGTGAATCAGTTTTTAATTCCAGAAAAGAAAAAACCTAACTAGAGCCAGGGTATCCCACATAGCTGGGTGAGGAAAGAATGGCACACTGCCCTGTTGATTATCCACAGGTACATTACATGTGAGGGTAGATTTTCTTTGGTCCATCTCTATCATATTAGAGTGTTGATTCATGTAAATGGTGATTACCCTATTAACCTACCTTATTTCTTATTAAAAAGTTTATCCAAGATGTCTAAGAGGATCCAGTCACATCTTGCCACAGCAAAAAACAGTATTTTTCATCAAGGTTTGATCAAAACGTTAGTAGTCTTTTCCTTAAATGAAGTTCAGAGATCTTGGGACCAGTTAATCTAGTCATTAAAACCTAATATACAGGAAACTAAGTCTAAAATTTTCAAGGAGAAGAAACCTGTAAAATAAAAACAGACCTCTCAAGCCACTGAAGTTTTGATGAAAGAAAATTCCCCTGCAGCTAGGGTAACTCGTGTTGGCAAGAGAAAATTACAAACCCAACAAGCTATTGGTGATTTTCCTATGGGTAAAGTTAATGAGAAAGGCACTACCAGCCTAAGTAAGAAACTTAAAATGGATAAAGAGGTTGACATCCATCTTGATCCAGATATAAAAAGGGAATTTGATGAACATGAAGATTACATCACAAATCCAGTTCAAACTCCAGTTAAACAGAAGCAACAACCTACAGGTAACAAGACTGCAAAAGGTAAGAAACAGAGTAAGAAGAAAACACCTGTACCTAAATGTCCTAGAAGAAATTCTACCCGAGATGCCAATAAATTTAGACTAAATTCAAAAGTCATGTTTCATCCTTCCATCACGAAGGAGAACCTCATAATCATAGAAGACAATTCAAAGGATTCTAAGAAGGAGATCAAAAAACAGGTTGTGGCATCTTCTTTACATAGGACGGAGAAGGAATATGAGGAACAGAAGAAGAAATGAGAAAAGGGAAAGAAGATTTCACATTACTCTAGAAGACCTGTGACCAGACCAACTACAAAGTCAGCTTCAGTATCTGAATCTATATTTAAAGTCACAGATGTAGTTAATGATGAGAGAAATGATGTTTTTCCAGAACTAGACCAGCTGCAAGACCTTCCGGAAACCAGAGATTCTGAAATCATTGAAGAAGAAGACCTTAGTTCTGGGCTATCTTCAACATATGTAATTAAACTAAGAAAACCCCAAGCTTATATAGATATGAACTTACCTGCCCCAGTAGAGGAATATCTAGAAATCAAAGTGGAAGCAAGGAAGGAAAAAGATAGAGTAAAGGAGCTGCAAAGTATGATTAAGCAATTGAAGAAAGAAAAATATTTTGTTGAGCAATGGAATGTTAAACAGCAAGAAATGATACAAGATTTCAAAAGGAAGAGGAAAGAGCAGAAGGCATTGCTTAAAGAGGTAAAGGAAACCAATATAAGATTATATTGGCATAATGTTGTGCTAACAACTAATCTCAAACAGAGAGACACCAGGGCTATTGTAGCCATCATACCATGACAATTCAAGGAGAGTTTGCCTCAGTTTTGATTGTTCGATGTTATTACTCAGAAAGTAAAGATGAGTAGTTTGGTTCATAGTGCTTGGTTCAAATGGAACTTTTGGTATCTCAGATGAATCAACTCAGCAAGATAGTATTCCTATTTTTGTGGGATTTTCCGGTTTTATAAAACTGTTTTCTAATCTATATTCGGATTGGTTGTTGCGCCTACTACAATATAGGCATTAGAAGTGCTCGTATGAGATTTATTCTCCTAGGAAATAGTCATTGACATGATCCTATTGTAAAAATGTAAACTAGAAAATAGGATCTACAAGAATACTCTGTGCTTTAAAAAGACATATGAAAGATTGTATATAGGTCAATTAGTTAGGGCATTCAAGGACCTTTTTTACAACAAAAAAAACATTGTAAGACAAGACTATATTCCATATTGGTACTAAATGGCAAAGGCATGTTGATGGTCAGATCTTCTTTCATATATTTATCTGTTTCTTTTCTTACTTGAATTCATTTATTATGTTGCAATGCATATGATTTCTTGATTTTGGGTGACAAAGTGAACATTTTACTGTTTTTGTTCATAATCAAGATTGTTTTCAAGTACATGTTCTTGTTTCTTAATGATATTTTGAAATAATAAAACCATGTGTGAGTTGACAAACTAGATACTCACACACCTTACTTTCTTTATTTATTTTACTATATGATCCATTAAAGTGACTACCATTTACTAAACCAATGGGATGTGTACTTGCTTTTACATTGAGTTATATGTTTATTTTGAATCCTTGAACCAGCTTTCAACCATTTTTTAAAAACCCATTCAGAAAACCATTAAAAAATACTGTTGCAATAGCCTGATGATGCCCTAGCTTTCCCTCTCACAGTCAAGTGTAACTTTGGGGACTAACAGTGGCCATCATATGTGTCATATTCCAGTGTTGCCACTCTTGGAGAACAAGTGCTAGCGGGAAAAACCCCCACTATGGCTACACCAGGTTTTACAATGTAGGAAGATCAATGACCGTGTAAAAGTCTCCTACTTTTCTAACTACCCCAAACGTATCCCAGACTCATACATGAAAGAAAAAGTGAGAAGTATCAGGTAACTTTACCTTTTACTTTGCGTCCGGTGTCAATCCTCTCGTGCTTGATAGCTCCGCTGACTGTGAACCTCCTCCCAACGATAGCATGTATTCACAAACAGGTAAACAAGAAACTACAAACACGTATTTCATATATAAATCATGGGTTAGATGTTAGAATAAAACATAAATCAAATGCAAACATTTGACACATCATATTTCAGGATAGGAAAAGTATTTCTTTTATTGATATCACAATGATTACTTACCACAAGATTGGCTACTGCTCCACGAACCTGGTCCAGGCTCCTCTTCACCAAGATCCAAGTGTAACTCTATGTATATTTCTCCTCTCAACCTTCTTCTTGGGAAATGGAATGGGCTTATGATGGAGGAAAAAGGGAAAAATGGGGAAGTCTGAGGAAATTCTCACAACAAGGCTACAAATGCTTGGGGCAAGGAGGGGATGTGAAACGGGCAGAATTTCACTGTTCTTATGCTTAGCTTAGGAATGAGAACCCAATACCTCCTTTTATAGGAAAAAAGGATGGTTATTCGGTTGGGTGACGGGCTATAGGCGATGGATTAGTTGGGAAATTACCCAATAGCCCATAATCTCAACGAATTCCTTGCAACTTTTTAATTTTTGTAACTTTTGAAAGTATATGTGGGTTGTAATAGTGTAGCGAGCATACGTACGTGGGTTGTAGTGGTACAACAAGTGTGTGTACGTGGGCAGTATTGGTGCAGGGCATGTACATCTTCAAAAAATGAGTTTTTGAGAAGAGCAACTCAGTGATGGCCTGGAAAAAATAGCAAGTAAGAGGGCCAAATGCCAGGTATGCATGTATGGAGCGATGTAGGGTTATAACATATGCCCCCTAATGTGTGAGGTCAGAAGAGCATCTGATGGCCGAAATACATTACAAAATCTTCATCAATGTATGAAGCGAGTGAGCCCAGGACCAGAGTTCGGGAGGTGCCATCTGCAAAAATAACAATTGTCTCTCTGAGGCAGGCATACCCATGATCAGGATGAAATAGATCATGGTTTCCAATCAAATACACTACAGATCCATGTCATATAACTATATAAAGTGTATCCGCGAGAAATACACAATGGATCTACATCTCAAAATCAAAGATATACATGTATAGTATCCATATTCAAGAAGCAAATGACGCCTGATGGATGGAGATGAGGCCTTTAGAGCTTGAGAAACTTCAAGATCTTCAAAAATCGGGTAGGAGTGTAATGTGAGTGTACGACTTCACTACCCAGAGGTCTTTGATGACTCGTCGGGAACAGACAAGAGGATATTAGTGATCAGGCAGAGAACTTCATTGATTTCGAAAAAGGACTTGATTGGGATTTTGGGATGGTCGGTCATGAGGTCAAGAGACAAAATGCAGAAAGGCCAACTCAGGCTAGATGAAACTTCCCTTGGACAAGAGCATGAAAGATGATCAGACTTAGGCAGCATGACATTGACATAAGTTCACGATGTAGGAGGCAACACAAACTCTCCATGTGTTTGGAAGAATAACCAAATGGAGGAGGACACAGCTCTATGTAGCGAGAACATCTTCCTACGGTCATATTAAATCCAAAATCTTAACGAAAAAATGGAAGGATGTGCTTTGTCCAAGGGTGACTCATTGTCCTGCCAAAAAAGAATATATATTTCCCGTCCTCTTTTTGGGGGGTTTTTATTTTTTTATCTTTTTCAATATTTTTAAAGAGCTTGAAAAAGAATAAAAGAATGCTACGTTACAAAGGAAGAACAAGTGTCGCAAGAATACTAGTTCCAAGCGCGAGGAACACACTAAATCTCATAGCAAGGAGACATGTGCAGGAAAAGGACACTCGGGGAAAATTTCTCCATGGGTCAAGGTGTCAGGTCCCAAAGGAAAAGTGCTACAAGGCTTGTGTATAAGGCATGCTTAAAATGTTTAGTTGAGAGAAACATGGAGCCGGCATTAAGCCAAAGACACAGAGATGAAAATGTGATTAGCAAGACACAATGAAACCCCCTTCAATGTATTTTTCACGAGCCCAGAGAAGGTAAGCTTGGTGGTTTTTTCACGTTTAGAGAGTCTGAAAAAATGTAAAAGAAGACTCCACTAGGGTGCCTTTTTCGAAAATAGTCTAGTCGGTTTGAAAAAAGGGGTAAACTTGCACCGAAAAGACATCTATTTAGAACCATTTTAATGAGTGTGACACACACAAGATCACTCAGCAATCTTTTCAATTTTAAGGAGTCTGAAAAGAGATTAACTATGGACTCAAATCCTTTTTGTAGATTTAGTCTTCTTAGCCCGAAAAAGTATAAAATTTACTGAGGAGAACTCTCCCGGCGAGATGAATCTTCTGAGGTGTATATTTTTCCTCTTTAATCTATAAGCCAAAAAAAGGGACAAACTCATGCCAGTAGATGTTCTTATGTACCAATTTAACGAGTGTGAAGGAACAAGGTCACTCGGCAATCTTTTCAATTTTAAGGAGTCTGAAAAGAGATCTTTTCAATTTTAAGGAGTCTGAAAAGAGATTAACTATGGACTCCATAAGGTATGTTCTTTTTCATAAATTTAGTCCCTCGGGCCCGAAAAAGGGTTAAACTTATACCTGAGAATACTCTTCTAGCGAACCGAAGTTCCTAGAGTATACCTTTGTTCATAAAATTGACCATCTAGACTGAAAAAGGGGTAAACTATCGTCGGACATACATGCCTTAAATTTTTAAAGGACAACAAGATCGCTCGACAATATTTTCATGTTTAGAAAGTCTGAAAAGGGCTTAAAGAAGACTCTAAGAGGTTACGTTTCTCAGTTAATTCTGACAAGATTGAAAAGCATAAATATAGTCTCATCAGATGTTGCTTTTGGATTTCAAAGCGAGCTTGAAAGTTAATAAAGTATGCTCATCTTTGTGAGTCTCGAGGGTGAGTCCAAGAGTGATGACACATCAGACGTATGAGGCTCAATCTCGTAATCAGGACAGGACTAAAAAGGACTCTCGAGCCTAAAGTCATTAACGATGGCATGGACACCAAAATGCAACAAGGATCTAATTAGGGCATCCATGTAAAGGTAGGCTCTACCACCTAATTACGACACTTATAAAGCAGCAATGAAGGTTTTGTGTCACAGTTCAGTGGGATCGATCCTATGGAAAAGTGGAAAAGACAACGAGATGCAGAAAGTGGAGGTGGAATCCTAACTTATATGCAAAAATTTTGAAAAAATGAATTTTCCAAAGGACCTTTCAAAGTGACCCATCTCCCAAAAAGTTACCAAAACTAAAATCAAAGTGCATCATAACGTCCAATAAGAAACTCAAGAACCACACTAAACAATTTTCAAGGAAGAAAAAATGACAAAAGGGTTCCAAAAAGTGGTAAAAGGGGCCAAAAAAGTCTATAAATAGAAGATGACAGCTCATTTTCACCATTGCAAATTGAGAATTAACCAAAAAGAGAAAAAGACCCCTTTGCTAAAAGAGTTGATTCCGGGAGCTTCAGAGGACGAAACGAACTTCCGCTCAAACCAAGTAAGTAGAAACTCATCCCTCTTGCATTTCCATACTTCAAGTATGCATTTCTTTTAGTTTTGGGGGGGTGCAACCTCCTAAAAAGGGGCATCTCTACGTGTACACGGGATGTCTAAGGACATCCCGTGTATGCCTGTGGGAAGAAAACAATATGCCCACATGCATACATGATTGTGTCCAAGACATCTCACGTACACCCTCAAAAGCATAGGAAAAATGAAAAGTGAAAGAGTTAACTCCTCCTTGAACTTGTCATGTAACAGGATGTATGTCCATTGGAGAGAGAGGGAGCAAGAAGAGATTGATTCTTGGTCAATGAGGACCCTACTGCTATTGTCACATTGAAACAATGTGGGTTATGGAAGTTATACCGGTGTCCACTCATGAGAGCACAACCCAGGCTATTGAATGCCTTAGTGGATTATTAGCAGCCTGATGTAGAGGCGTTTATGCTTGAGGGGCAGTCGTTGACTCCAATGACTGAGGAAATATACTTCTTGACTAAACTCTCAAGGAGAGGGGAACCAGTCAACTTGCGTTCATTTCTCCTTGGGCCCCATAACATCGTCGAGCTCATCGAAATGCATTGCGAGGCCGGAATTGAGAAAGTAGGTTCTCAGGTGCCCATCCAAAAGATTACCAACCTATCAGTGAAGGTGATAGTTTTTCTTATTGGGCGGATCACCAGATCTACAGCCTTACTCCAGGCCTCCTGGGTGCACATGTATTGTGCGATGCAGTTCCTAAACACACAAGTATTTGACTAGAGTATGACCATGCTTGACTGCATGAAGAGGCAGCTCATAGAGCGTCGAGGGCGGAGTAACAAGAACTTCGGGTTTGGTACCATTTTATGTTCATTCTTCTTTGAGAGGGTACCCAGCCTTAGTCCGCGATAGACAGTGCGGGGGCATGTGGCCTCCTTCCCAGCAGTGTGTAGATGGATAGCATTGTTGCCGCATTAGAGGGGAGGAAGGACCATAGAGGCCTTCGATGATTCATTTTTTGACTGGTGGGCACAGCGAATTCCGACAATAGACGACTACCCCTATGCCGGAATCAACTTTTCTAGGGATCTAGGCATGCCCATACCTCCTAGAGAGGAGCGAGGAGAGATAGGTANTATATATATATATATATATATATATATATATATATATATATATATATATCATTTTTTATGTGTACCAGAGTATCTGACAACTCTATATCTGTTATGTACAAATGTGGGACCAGTGTGTCTAGTAGACTTCTCGAGGACCAGGCGACGTCCTCGACCAGAGGAAGTACCAGCAGCAATAGCATGGGGACCTCCAGCCGGAGAGGGTGAGAAAGTTTTGAGACGGGTGGAGCGGAACCTGACCCCGCTCACTCGTGTAGTTCCCATGGTCGAGATCGAGGATCTCCCACCATCGATGTAGCCTCACGTAATAGGGGTGCCACGGAAACTCTTCCAGCATTTGGAAAACATTGTCGTTTATTATGGTGGGGCCAACAGACCCCGTTCTTAGATAGGATGGACCTCTTATGTGTCGAGGGCACTCTTTTGTATATTTTTTAGGGCATAAGCCCCGTGATGTATATCGGATATATATTTTTGAGGCATTCGCACCCACTGATGTACTCTAACACTTTTTGATATATATGTATTTACATCTTTATGTATTATGGATCATATTTTTACAAATGTATGTACATGTGTATGTGTGTTCTTCCTTTTATGTGTGTGCAAAATGCCAATCCAATACTTGATTAGCTATAGTATCTATCATTTTATTTAATCTCCTAGGAACATGGATGTACGTAATGTAATCAAAGCAGCGTTCTAAGAGACGTACCCTAAGGAATCGTCGGTGTAAAGTAGGATCTTGAACACGGTAAACCCCATTTAACTGGGACACAACCAATTGTGCATATAAGTAGACCCGGAGGTGAGAGATACCATGCGACAAAGCGTCACGAAGCAACTCTATCACTGCGTTGTACTCGGCAACATTGTTTGTGGCATCACCTAGATAGATACCTCCAGAAGATGGAAATTGGCCCTGAGGTGTGAAAATCACCCAAGCTGTGGAAGCAAGCCTTCGAGTGTGTCGGCTAGCGTTGTCCGCAAACCCAACGAACACCTTTGATTCACTTGACATCTGCCACAGTGAAAAAGATGACATAAATAATGACATKTCCATAAAACATAAAGACAAAAAGCTAATTGTATAATAACTATATATATGTATAAGAAGTCACCTAGGCGACCAACCTACGAGTAATACTTCTTGAGGTAGAGCCCATTTCTAGGCTCCGCCAAAGCATTTCCCTCAAAGTCAACCAAACAATAAGTGCCCTTCTTTAAGACCTCTTTCACAATGAAAGGTATGAATGACATGGGTTTGAACTTGCATGCCCCCAAGGGATCCTTATCTTGGTCGTAGACCAGGACAAGGTTGCCTTTGGAGAAAATCTGAGGACGAATGGACCGATCATATAGACACTTGACTCATTGCTTGTGAGCCTCGTTAGCCAAGGCCGCATCATGGCATTTCTCATTGAGTTGCTTGAGATATAATAGGCGTTCCTCAAGTGGTGAAGTGTCTGGAAATAATTGTACTACCAACTTTAGAGATGGGATATGGCACTCTATAGGCAAGACTGCTTCCATCCTGTAAACGAGTTGAAAAGGTGAGAAATCGGTGGTAGTATTTACAGACGTTCGGTAGGCCCATAATGTCGAGTACAACATCAAATGTGAATTTTACTTGGAAGAATTGATTGTTCGTTGTAGAACAGTCTTGAGGGACTTATTCACAGCCTCCACCTGACCATTCTCTTATGGGTAGTAGGGTGATGAATGCTCTTGCCTCAACCCAAGATTTTTTTTAACTCAGACATCATTTTGTTCTGAAAGTGGCTGCCATGGTCAGTGACAATCTCCTTCGGGATGCCAAACCTTGCTACTATCTAGTTAAAAATAAAGAGAGTTGTTGTTTCACCATCATTACTAAATGTTGGCATGCCTCGACCCACTTTGTGAAGTATTCTACTGATACGATGATATAACGATGCCCCCTAGCTAAAGCCGAGTGGCATGTAGTAAAATCAATCCCCGACTTGGTGAAGGGACCAATAGTAACAACGGGAAACATGGGAGTGGAGTGTGCCCTAATCTTCCAAAAGAATATTTGACACGGTTGGCACTTCTTGACCAATTCAACGCAATCCTTGATTAATGTCGGCCAAAAGTAACCGGATCGTAGAATATTTTGGGTTATTTCCAACCTAGACAAATGACCACCACATGCTCCAGTGCAGTAGTCATTAAGAATGAGTTATGCTTATTCATGAATGAGGCACCAGCAAAGGATGCAATCTACACCTCGACGATACAAAGTGTCATCGAGTGTGAGATATTTTCGTGCCTGATGGCATATATGTCGACGCTCGTCGTGAGAAGCAAATATGGGGCACTTCAAAGTATGGATATAGACTAGTATATCTCCATACCAGGGGTCCAAAGATGAAATTAGAAAAATATCTCCTTTAATCGGCGATTCTTTGGGCGTAACATCACCTGATTCAACCGGAAGTTCCAAGATAAGTTCTGAAAAGACCAGTGAATTTTTGGATTTCACAGAAACAAAATCCAAGACAAATTCATGGAGGATAACAATCCATCTACTAATATTTCTGCCGATGAAGCGTCGTGCCAACACGTATTGGAATGGATTCACAACGGCAATGACAGTGTTCTTACAAAGTAGAATATAATGAAGGAATCGTTGGACAGCATGCACTGCTGCCAATGCAAGATTCTCAACATGGGAGTAGTTGAGTTCTGGTCCAACTAGGCCTCAGCTCAGGTAATAAATCACATTCTCTTCAAGCAGATTGTCCTCTTGAACCAAGACCATACCGATCGTCGGCTCTGTGGCGGCCAAGTACAATAAGAAATATTTATTGTAATTAGGAGGCTGGAGCAGAGGGGAAGATGTGAGGGCACGTTTCAATGCTTTAAAAGAGCATTGAGAGGATTCACCCCAATATAAAGGGACTCCCTTCTTCAATAAACGCATGAACCTTTTAGTGATTTCGACATAGTTTGCAATAAAATGATGAAGAAAGTTTTCTTTTCCCTATAAGCTTTGAAGCTGGGGGATTGTGCACGGGGGAGGAAACTAAAATATTGCCTCAACCTTCATAGGATCGACCATGATCCCTATTGTTGAAACAATGAAACCTACAAGATGACCCAATGTCACGCAGAAACTGCATTTGTTAGGATTCAAGCGAATCTAACAATAGCAACATCGCTCAAAGATTAGTCGGAGGTGCGTGCGATGATCATCTCTCTTACGAGATCGTGATGTTAAATCATCAATATAAGCCTCGACTATATGTCTAAGTTCATGGAAAGCAAAAGACATGGCCCGCTGAAAAGTGGCTCCAACATTCTTCAGGCCAAAAGGCATCTTACGATAAGCAAATGTGCCCCACGGATAGATAAAAGTTGTTTTATGTTGGTCTTCGGGTTTGATCTATATCTGGTTGTATCTCAAAAAACCATCCATAAAAGAAAAGACCTCACAGCCTATGCATTCATCGACAATATGATGAATGAATGGGGTGGGGAAATTATCCTTTGGACAGGCCTTATTCAAATCACAGAAGTCCATACACACACGAATCGTACCCTGGTTTTTGTTGACCGGAATGAGATTTTACACACATTGAGTCAATTGAACGGGGTAGATGAAACCAGCTTTGAGCAGTTTCTCTACTTCAACCTTAATAGCTATCGCTTTCCAAGGATTCACCGGACAAAGCTTCTGTCGGACCGGCTTGGCATCAGGATAAGTAGTTATCTCATGTTCGACGATTCTTGGATCAGTGCCTGGAATTTCCTCGTAAGACCAGGCAAAAACATCACGGAATTCCTTAAATAAATTTGTATAGATCTGAATCTCCTCGGGGGAGTAGTCCACTCCGACAAAGACATTCTCCACAATGCCAAGGGTTCTGTAGATGTCAATAGGTATGGTTTCAACGATAGTTTCCATATTATCCTCGGCATAAACTGCGTGCGTAGCCAAAGTATTAATAGGACATGACCTATCTCTAGTTATAGTCAACACGAATTCACCTTCCTCTATTCTTCTTAACTCTGGGAGGAAATAAGATCTGTGATGGAGATCATCCCAGGGTCTGTCTGGACAAGTCAATGCCTCTATAATCGCCTCATCAAAGGGTAAGACCAAGTCTAAAAAATTGGTAGTGGCGAGGGAACCTTGAGCCCAAATAGGCTTGAGAATTGGATCTAACTCCTATGCGAGAGTCGGATCAGGGTTGGTCGAAGCTTGTTGGACAATACTGCACGAAACTTCTACCGCGAACAAGGGCATGGCCATGCCAGGATGCCCTATCCCTTCCATCAAAGTTGATAGGGAAGGAAGAGTCCATGGATCGTTAAAGTAAGTCGTATGGAATGATGACACTTGAAAGATTTCATCCCTAGGCTGGTCAGGGGCAGCCGATATAAAACTAACATCGCTGGAGGGGGAAGGTAATCAAAAGTGCCCATCAAAGGTGGGCACAAACCCACCCCTACATTGACGACGTCGGGTTGAGGGTTATCAATCATCGGGACCGTGGATGCCCCCGATGAAGGGTCAAGTCAGGAGAAAGACAAATGGTCAATGGTTACGATTCGGATGTGGAAACAATAAGAGCCGGAAATCTTTGGCAACCATTGCAAGCATTGCATAGGTCCAACTCATTCCTAACAAAAGGTTGTAGTCAAAAGGCGCGTCGACCACGTCAACTTCGATGCACACGGTCTTCCCTCCTAACTGCATGGGGAAAGAAGGAATGATTCGATGTGGTCTGAAGGAATGATTGTCGAAAGCAGTAAGCAAGGTAGGTGACGGAGACAAAATGGTTTGGCCAATGGCCTTCCAACATGCCAATGACATCATGCAAGTCGAGGCACCCTCCTCAACCACCATGCGGAAGATATTATGAGTAAAATATTTCATGGGGTGAGCCACTACTATCTAAAATGCAATGTGGTAAGGGAGACGAGGTTTCAAGTCGGTCGTATCAAGCATGATCATTCCTAGATTACAGGTCTCAGTAGATTCCAAAGCGGACAATAGATCCTTTCTCTGCGAAGCACAGCTCTGGAGGACCTTCAAAGCAGACATCGTGCAAGGGGTTTGTGACAAATCCTCCACCACAGAGTAATTCCAGGCAGCCCTCGCATTCGAATTATGCGAAGCTTTATTGAACACCCCTTTCGGGATGTGTGTCATTGTTTCTCCCATCATCTTCTCAATCTGGAGAGGAATAGACGGGTTTACGGCTTCCTTACCCTTTTCAGTAGTTTCCATCATTCTGTAATCATGTGCCCTAGTTTCTATGTAAGTGTCACCTTCCATCATATAAATGTTCGTGGACGAGGGATTACTAGAAGACGGAGGGGGTTCCTGACTGCCCCCATCTGCGCTTAAAGAGGATTGAGTCATATTTTTCCCATGTGGAAATGGGTTCATTAACACAATAGGCTATTGCTGCACCAATAACTTTTGCCCCTCCGCAAGCCGAAAGCATAGGTGAGTCGGATGGTCTTTCGTGCAAAGGTTACACGGATACTTCGACTTTCTCTTCTTTGTGTTTTCCCCACCAGCATTGTTGTTGGGTTTCTTATCCCTCTTACCCTTCTCATTTCGTTGTTTTTTATTTCCGTCAAGCTGTTGGTTGGCCTTTGGATTCGTCGACTGCACATTGTGTACATCCAACGTTTGGGTAGGGGGAGCAGTCGAACCAGAAGTCTAGTTGGTTGTTGTCTGTTGTATCGACAATTGTTGCAATTGATTTGACAGTTGATCAATGGGATTTTTTTTTGTTGAACCAACTATCATCGGCATGTGGTCCATACTTGTGTCTGGCCTTGTCAAGAATGGACCGTAGCACATCTAGAAAAACTTCATAGAGAAAACCAGACTGAGAGTATATTAGTTCAAGCTATTGTGCTCTCACTATCGCCTCCTCCTCTGAAAACACTCTCGACGTTGCAACATCCTTGGATAATTGAGGTACCAAATACTTAAGGAACCACTCTAGCAGGAAAGCCGGTGGGACCTGTACTTTTATCAAACTCTTCTGATGTCACCATTCTTGGATGTGATCCGAGATATGATCGGCCTTTTTCTGCTCAAAGTTGGCTAGCAATTCGGTGCCAACATCGTATCTCACATGTAGTTGGAAATGGTTTAGGAAAACCATTGTCAAATCGCTAAAGTAAGAGTATCTTGAGAGGTCGAGCTCAATGTACCATTTCACAGCACCCCCAATAAGAGTGCATTGAAACAGACGCAACTGTACGAAGTCATCTCGCAACGAGTTCGACAAGAACCATAGGTGGAAAGTTGTCACGTGATCACCTAGATCTTCGTGAGGCTTGCCCTCGAATTTTGAAATGTCCGAAGGCAACTTAGTTAGCATGGGAGGCCATCGTGGATTGTGACAAAATCGGGCTGTTAAGTAACATTGACAAGTCTGGAAAATGTAATGTTGCCAGAAACAGTAGCTTGGGTTGTTGACTATGTGCAAGAAGAAAGGATCATGGAGTTTGACTAGCACCAGGTTGCCAGGAAAAGTTGGGTTGTTGACTAGGGTTCTCGTAAATACCATGGCCTTGGCCAGCGTATGGATATTGTGTTTGTTGGGATATCATTGGTTGATTCCCGTAATTGGACGTTGAGGGATGGGTGGGGATCGCTCCCTGCGTTGTGTTCCAAATATTTTGGAAAGGGTTGCCCCCTGCCGATCCGATGGGCATAGGTACTGAGCCTTTCCTGGGGTTCCATTGACCATGGAAGGGGTTTCCCCCAGTCGGCATCCTTGATGAGGGAATTGATCCCTACCATGGATTCTAGAGTCCTTGTGAGGAGAAGACTCATGTGTTTTCCCCCTGTGTAGGAGTAGTACCCTACACAGGATTCTATTGTCCAAAAACAGGGTTACCCCCCGGTCAAGATGGCAGCTGACGAGAAAGAGTTATTACCAAATGCGTCAAACAAAGAGAATGACATTGAACCTAGTGTCATGGTGTAAGAAGAAGGTCCTAGACTGCCTGCTCCAAACAAGTTGTAGTTCATGTTTGGCCCGACGGGTTGTTGGGGAGCACTGCCGAGCAAGGGGGACGAACAAGGTATATGACCCTCGCCATTAGGGATAGCATTATAGTTGGTTGAGGTGCCCCCCATGGACCCTTTCAAAGGAGCGTTTGAGATCCCTTCCCCCAGACCCATGGTCTGTAAGGTGGAGTAGGTGAGGAGAGAGTTCGTATCAAAGTAATGCATCCCATATGAAAATGGAGGGCCCATCGCACCCTGTGTGAACAAAGCAGTGATCACCGCCATAGACAAAAATGAACTGTTGCCTGAAGTAGAGGTGGTCAAGACCATTTTGGTCCAGACTAGTGAAGGTGGGTTAGGAGGTGGAATGCCCCTAATGGTGGTAGTAATTGAGGGAGTGTGAGGACTCCCTGATGAAGTAGCATCATTTTCTTCCATAGCTTCTTGCAAGACTATCTGACGCTCGTGATGTGTTACCCTTGGAGGGACAACTTGTATCAAAAGTAGTGTCGACAAGTCAGTGATCAGAGGGGTAAACAGCCCAAGAGCTTCCGCTCCAAGGTCAGAAATGGTCGGTTCCTTCGGATTCGAGTGTTATCCTCTCAGAGCTGGCTTAGGCACATTTTCCTGTGGCCCAGTCGCGTTAAATGACCCTCGCTGCCCAAGTCTTCATCGTAACGGTGGCGATGATGGCTCCAAAGTAACCGGCGGCAGGCCTTGAAGCCTTCGTGACCAGTGGAGCTCTTGATTTTCCACTTTGATCTTCCACACAGTAAGGCTTTTACTAACATTTGAAAACAAGAACTCACTAGAAAAGTTCCTACAAGATAAACCAAGAAAAATACTATCTAGTTGGAAGAATAGTTATGCCAGCCAACACTAGAGAAACTTACCGGTGCAAGTGCAACTCGAACATGGACACACCCTCCAAGTATACTCTGCAAAGCGCGGCCCAACATCTGCTCTAGGTACTGCAGTATACCCCCGCAGACGCCTATGTAATTCCCTAGAATAAAGGTAAATAAGTTTCCAGCTCGCGAACAGTCACCAGGCGGGTACAGTCGACAGTTGGGTGGACCGCAATGAGCACGGTAACAAGCCCAAAACCTATCAAGGGTATCAAAATCAAGTGGTTTGGAAGACAACTGAGGATCCTGAACGGATTCGGGGGCTACGAAACTCCTTAGGCAAATGCAACCGACAGTATCCCATGACAAGTCCTCAATATGTGCTCCCCACTATGCTTGGTTCGGCTTTGGAGGGGTTATCTCCGCTACCTTTCTGTGAGGACTCCCTAACGAAGTAGCAGCATTTTCTTCCATAGATGCTTGCAAGACTATCTGACGCTCGTGATGTGTTACCCTTGGAGGGACAACTTGTATCAAAAGTGGCGCTGACAAGTCAGTGATCAAAGGAGTAAACAGCCCAAGAGATTTCACACCAAGGTCAGAAATGGTCGGTTCCTCCAGATTCGAGTGTTCTCCTCTCAAAGATGGCTCAGGCATAGTTTCCTGGGGCTCGGTCGCTTCAAACGACCCTTACTGGTCAAGTCTTCACTGTAACAGTGGCGGTGATGGCTCCAAAGTAATTGAAGTTTTGCCCTGAAGCCTTCGCGACCGACAGAGCTCTTGATCTTCCACTTTGTGAGAAGATCAACAACATAGTAAGGCTTTTACTAACGTTTGAAAACAAGCACTCACTAGAAAAGTTCCTACAAGATAAACCAAGCAAAATACTATCTAGTTGGAAGAACAATTACGCCAACCAACACTAGAGAAACTTACCGGTGCAAGTGCAACTCGAACATGTATGCACCCTCCGGGTATACTCTACAAAGCGTGGCCTGATGCCTGCCCTAGGTACTGCGGTATACCCCCGCAGTCACCTATGTAAGTCCCTAGAATAAAGAAAACTAAGTTTCCAGCTCGCGAACAGTCACCAGGCGGGTACAATCGATAGTCAGGTGGACCATAATGAGCAGGGTAACAAGCCCGAAACCTACCGAGGGTATCAAAATAAAGTGGTCCAAAAGCCAATAGAGGATCCTGAACGGATTCAGGGTCCACGAAGCTCTGTAGGAAAATGAAACCGACAGTATCCCACGACAAGTCCTCAATATGCGTTCCCCACTATGCTTGGTCCGGATTTGGAGGGGTTATCTCTGCTACCTTTCTGCATGCGACCTTGTGTTTATCCCCTGTGTTAGAGGGGGGTCCCAGATAACTTTCACGTTTACTGGAATTTTTAAACTCCCTAGTTCTAATTCCAATGTTTGTTTATAATCCTTGAAGAGTTTCCTCTCCAACCTAATTCAATGCTCTAGCCTAAACTAGTTGATTGACCCTACAAACATAAAGTCTAGTTGCTTTTAATTAGCGTTTATTTTAAATGGCTTGTTTTAACTCAAGGAAATGGTAGTGAAACTAGTGATTTGTATGGGAGACGAAGAAGGAGAAATAAACGAAACTGAAAGAAAAATTACTTCTAGTTGACAATAAAGATTTGCAACTAACTCTTTAACCAACTTTTCATAACTAAATTATTCTAAGATATTTTAAAGGAAAACCTAAAACGAAATTTCGCTCGACTATGAGCTACTTAATGCTCTAAGCAATCAGTAAAGAACTCAGAAAAAGAACTATTTTTCCTAACAAGCAAAAGAACTAACCCAACTACTTAACCAAACTAAGAAGTGGAATCTTTTTCTGTATTTTTTTATGGTTCAAACAAGAAAATTGAAATAAATTCTTTTTTTTTTTCTTTAAAGCAAGTGAAAGGGGGAAAAGTGAAAAACAAGACGAGACTGAAATTGACCTCTGGCCCACTGCGGATCGCAGGGAGTCACTAGAGACACCAAACAAGATGATAAAAAACTTAAAGACTTGCATACAACCCTTTTGAAGTAAACACAATAAATATTTAAAAGGATAAGCAAACCGACCTCTAACCCAAGCTTTGATTGTAAAAAACAGAGACATTTTACTTAATCAAGAAACCCTGAGAAGTAAAAATTCAATTAGGGAAGAGGTTGACCGCCTCTTCTTAAAAAAAAAAATCTTGACACAGGCACGCTACTGATGCTTAAGCAGCCTATGTATGTACGTGGGTTGTCTATAAAGCAGGGTGTGTATGTACGTGTGCTGACCCACAGCAAGTCGTGTACACCTCTGTACTTGTTGAAAAAAAAAGTAAAACAAACAGACTGACAAGGCAAGGAGAACTCGTATGGTACCAACAGGTGACCAAAATCCCTTACAGACTCAACAGATTCAAAAAGAAACTCAAAAGGTATAAAACCAATCAAACACCTAAAAAATCCCCTAAAACCCTAGAGGCTTCCCCAGTATGGTCGCCAATTCTGCTAGCGGGAAAACCCCCCCTATGTCTACACCAGGTTTTACAATGTAGGAAGATCAATGACCATGTAAAAGTATCCTACTTTTCGAACTACCCCAAACGTATCCCAGACTCATACATAAAAGACAAAGTGAGAAAGATCATGTAATTTTACCTTTTACTCCACGTCCGGTGTCGATCCTCTCATGCTTGATAGCTCTGCTAACTGCGGAACTCCTCCCAAGGTTGGCCTTCATTCACAAATAGATAAACAGGAAACCACAAAAATGTATTTCATATATAAATCATGGGTTAGATGTTAAAATAAAACATAAATCAAATGCAAGCATTTGACACATCATATTTCGGAATAGGAAAAGTATTTATTTTATTGATATCACAGTGATTACTTACAACAAGATCGGCTACTACTCCGTGAACCTGGTCCAGGCTCCTCTTCACCAAGCTCCAAGTGCACCTCCATGTATATTTCTTCTCTCAACCTTCTTCTTGGGAAATGGAATGGGCTTATGATGGAGGAAAAAGGGCAAAATGGGGAATTTTGAGGCAATTCTCACAACAAGGTTGCAAATGCTTGGGGCAAGGAGGGGATGTGAAATGGGCAGAGTTTCATTGTTCTTATGCTTAGCTTAGGAATGAGACCCCAACACCTCCTTTTATATGAAAAAAGGATGGTTATTCGGTTGGGTGGCAGGATATAGGCGATGGATTAGTTGGGAAACTACCCAATAGCCCGTAATGTCAACGAATTCCTTGCAACTTTTTGATTTTTGCAACTTTTGCAAGTATACGCAGGTTGTAATGGTGCATCTAGCATACATATGCGGGTTGTAGTGGTGCAGAAAGAATGTGTACATGGGCAGTATTGGTGCAGGGCACGTACATCTTCAAAAAATGAGTTTTTAAGAAGAGCAACTCAGTGATGGCTTGGCAAAAATAGCAAGTAAGAGGGCCAAATTCTAGGTATGCATGTATGGAGCAATTTAGGGTTATATCAACAAGGGTACTATATTGAGGCCTTGATAAGGGTAATTTGCTAATCCCTTCCATACTTAACACATTCCATATTTTTTCCTTCCATTGTCCTATCCTTTGGAAATGGTTGTTATATGTACACCAAAAATGTTTTTTCCTTCATCCTCCTCTAAGAAGAAGGGCTAGAATGTCAAGGTTGATGCAACTAGTAAAAAGAATAAAAAAAACACGTTGTAAATGAAAGAAGAAATAATGGGATCACAAATGACCAAATCAAATTCCAAAGGTCATCTTGAGATCTACCCCTTTGCTATGAGGTGATCGCCCCTTATCATAATGCACTAAATGCATATCAAGTTAAAAGGAATTAATCCTAGTAAGAAAAATAATAAATGCATGAATGTGAAATGGGGAATTGCTAAGAAATAAAAGAATATCAAAAGGAAATAAGTAGTTTGGAATGCACACACTACCAAGGAAAGTGTATCTCAAGCACCAAGCACTCCCTCTACAAAGGTGCTCATGGCGATGAACCCACATGCGGCCTTGCATGTCAATGACACCATGACCATGAAGTAAACCCCATGCCATCTCATGCACTTATACTTACACTTTGAAATGGTTTCCCAGTGAATACTCCTCTACTTGGGTATTGGCACACCTAATAGGATCTTGTGATGGTCCTCCCATACCTAAACTTAGCAAATTGCAAAAATTCTTGACCTAGTGTGAAGTTTAAAGAAGATACTTAATGTGAATTGCTTAAGTTACTTTTGTATTAGATTTTGGCTTACTTTGTATGATTCTAATGAATTTTGTATCTTGTAATGGTTGGTATTACTTGATTATGTGAGTTTTTCTTGATGATGGTCTTGTGCTAGACAATTTGATGCCTCTACCTTGGATGTTGCACACTATATGGAGGTTGTTGCACACTTGATGATGAGAATTGGGTCATATGAAGGCTTGGAACCCTCTGGTACCTCTTAGACCTGGGACGTTGCATATACATATTGATATGTCACTTAGGGTATAGGAAGACCACACACTTGGACATTGCACCCTTTTGAGGATATTAGGGTTTAGATGGACCCCATTACCCTTGATGATGATGAGGCACCTATTTGGAGAGGTTATGGACCCCTTCTTATGATGACACCATGCTTGAGGCTTGGGAAGTTCCACATGTTGATGATGACTTGATGCTAGCATGGGCTGACCTAGCATTTATGATGATGATTGGGCATATTTTTTATGATGTGATGTGACCTTTTGAGGAGGATGTGGCCGTTCATGATGCTTTTCACCTTTTGGGGATTGATGTGACTTTTGGAGCATTTGTACCCCTTGAGGAGATGACATCACCCTCTTTTGTCATCCTACACTCACATGTGTGGCTTCTTTAGAGGATGTTTTCATGTTTTAGCATTATATCATTATTTTGGAGGCATTTTTGGGGGTCGGCATAGACCTATCCACATTGTATCATGTCTTTAATGTGTTTTAGGGGCTTCTAGAGAGGTAAAACGCTAGGGTTTCCTCATATATATAGGCTAGTGCTTCCTCACTTGTAAATCATAACTA